>SJYE01018374.1:179908-203957 GCA_006408755.1 Eudorcas thomsonii | reverse complement strand
TAACAGATGTTGGAAATGTTAAAAAATTACTAATAACACTTACTAAAGGTGGTCTGAAAACCTTCAAGGTAAGAGTACTACAGCGGGGTTTTACAATATGGGAGAAAGACTGAGCTTATGTCTGACTTTAGCACAGACACACCTGGGATTTATAGCTAAGGAACAGGGTAGGTCCATGGGATTGTAAAGAGAGACTGGGAGACTGTAAAGCAATGAAAAACAACAACAGAGTGAGTGTCAGTAGATTGAAACTTATTATTGATCCTTTGATCATCGTGTAGTGACATTCTTTGTCTCTTTTCACAGCCTTGATTTTAAGGTCTATTTTGTCTGATATGAGTATTGCTACTCCTGCTTTCTTTTGGTCTCTATTGACATGGAATATCTTTTTCCAGAGCTTCACGTTCAGTCTGTATGTGTCCATTGCTTTGAGGTGGGTCTCTTGTAGACAACATGTTCAGGGGTCTAGTTATTGTATACATTCAGCCAGTCTTTGTCTTTCGGTTGGGGCATTCAACCCACTTCTGTTTAAGTTAATTATCATGGAAAAAAGCAAAATAGTCCCAGAAAAATATCTATTTTTGCTTTATTGACTAGGCCAAATCCTTTGACTGTGTGGCTCACAATAAACTGTGGAAAATTCTGAAAGAGATGGGAATACCCGACCACCTAACCTGCCTTTTGAGAAATCTGTATGCAGGTTAAGAAGCAACAGATAGAACTGGACATGGAATAATAGACTGGCTTCAAATAGGAAAAGGAGTACGTCAAGCCTGTATACTGTCACCCTGTTTATTTAATTTATATGCAGAGTACATCATGAGAAATGCAGAACAAGAAGAAACACAAGCTGGGATCAAGATTGCTGGGAGAAATATCAATAACCTCAGATATGCAGATGACACTACCCTTATGGCAAAAAGTGAAGAGGAACTTAAAAAGCCTTTGATGAAAGTGAAAGAGGAAAGTGAAAATGTTGGCTTAAAGCTCAATATTCAGCAAACGAAAATCATGGCATCCAGTCCCATTACTTCATGGGAAATAAATGGGAAAGCAGTGGAAA
Source organism: Eudorcas thomsonii (assembly GCA_006408755.1). Lineage (NCBI taxonomy): Eukaryota > Metazoa > Chordata > Mammalia > Artiodactyla > Bovidae > Eudorcas > Eudorcas thomsonii. Next base: position 202,894 of record SJYE01018374.1, on the reverse strand, counting down.
CAGTGTCAGACTTTTTTTTTTTTTTTTGCTCCAAAATCACTGCAGATGGTGACTACAGCCATGAAATTTAAAGACGCTTGCTCCTTGGAAGAAAAGTTATGACCAACCTAGATAATATATTCAAAAGCAGTGACATTACTTTACTGACTAAGATCCGTCTAGTCAAGGCTATGGTTTTTCCTGTGGTCATATATGGATGTGAAAGTTTTACTGTGAAGAAGGCTGAGCAGGCAAGAACTGACGCTTTTGAACTGTAGTGTTGAAGAAGACTCTTGAGAGTCCCTTGGACTGCAAAGAGATCCAACCAGTCCATTCTAAAGGAGATCAGCCCTCGGGTATCTTTGGAAAGCATGATGCAAAAGCTGAAACTCCAGTACTTTGGCCACCTCCCTCATTCGAAGAATTGATTCATTGGAAAAGACTCTGATGCTGGGAAGGATTAGGGGTAGGAGGAATAGGGGATGACAGAGGATGAGATGGCTGGATAGCATCACAGTCTCGGTGAACTTGAGTCTGAATGAACTCAGGGAAATGGTGATGGTCAGGGAGGCCTGGAGTCCTGCGATTCATGGGGTCACAAAGAGCAGTACACAACTGAGAGACTGAACTAAAGTGAACTGAACTGAACTGATAAGTATGATCCCATTGCCATTTACTTTGTTGTTTTGTGTTCGAGTTTATACACCCTTTCTGTGTTTCCTGTCTAGAGAAGATCCTTTAGCTTTTTTTGAAGAATTGGTTTGGTGATGTTGATTTCTCTCAGCTTTTGCTTGTCTGTAAATCTTTTGATTTCTCCTTCATATTGGAATGAGATCCTTGCTGAGCACAGTAATCCAGGTTGCAGGCTTTTCCCTTTCATCACTTTAAGCATGTCCTGCCATTCCCTCCTGGCCTGAAGAGTTTCTAGTTGAAGATCAGCTGGTTTCCTTATGGAAATCCCCTTGTGTAATTTCTTGTTTTTCTCTTGCTGCTTTTAATGTGTGTGTGTGTGTGTGTGTGTGTGTGTGTGTGTGTGTGTGTGTGTGTGTGATCTTGTTAATCTGAATAATATACGCTTTGGGGTGTCTCACCTTGGGTTTATCCTGTTTGGGACTCTCTGGGTTTCTTTGACTTAGGTGATTATTTCCCTCCCCATTTTAGGGACGTTTTCACCTATTATCTCAAGAATTTGGGGGCATTTAACATTGTCCCAAAGTTGTCTTAGGTTGTCCTCATTTTCTATTTTTTTTTTAAATCCTCTACTTCATTTATTTCTCTCATTCTCTCTTTGACCTCACTTATCCTATCTTTTGCCTCTTTTATTATACTCTTGGTTCCATCCAGAGTGTGTTTGTTCTCATTGGTTGCATTATTCATTATTGACTGACTCCTTTTTATGTCTTCTAGGTCCTTGTTAAACGTTTTTTTGTTTTGTTTTGTTTTGTTTTGCCTCTTCTTAATCCTTGTTGCCAGGCTATTTATCTGTAACTACATTTTATTTTCAAGATTTTTAAAAATTATTTCTGAGTTATTTTCCAGAAAAACTCCCCATCTCCTCTTTTGTTTGTTTTGATGGGCATTTATCATGTTCCTTTACCTGCTGATTTACATGTTTTTAACCCAACTTTGGCTAATGTCAGTGAATCACACACTTAAAAATTGATTAAAGGGACACTTTTATATATCCCACTTATCACACTAAAAATAAAATGGAAACTACCCAAAGCAATTATACCCTTTAAATACTATCTCAATATATTTCTTTTTTAATGCTAACCACCCTGGCTTCCCAGTTTCTTCGAATTAGAATTCAACCCCCATACCTCTCAACTGCTCTTCCTTCTCTGATCTCATCAGCCCCATCTCCAATGCTAAATCCCTCGTTCTGGCCTCAGAAGTCTTTATCCTATTCTTTGAAGATCCAGATGACCGATCAGGTCTTTTTCATATGCTCTCCCTTCTACCTGGGATGTTCTTCCAATCAGGGTACAGGCTCTGATATCTAGCTGCCCACTAGAATCACCCGGTGAGTTTATTGATGTCCCAGCCGCACCTCAGAGTGTCAGATGTCATTATTTGGGGAAAGAGGGTAGCACCTGGACATTTATTGTTGTTTTAAAACTTGTCAGGTGCTTCTAACATTCATCCAGCATTAGAAATCACTGCCCAAGACATCATGCTCAGTCCTCACCATCTTTAGATTTCAGTTCAAAGGCTAGTTCTACAAGAGGCTGTCTCCAATCACACCATCTATCTACCTCCCTTCCATCCTCTACTTATTTGATTCTATTCCACCTAGGATTCTATCATATACAGATCTGCTTCCCAGTGAGAAGGTCAGATGGATGGAGGCAGAGGCTGTGTCCTCAGTGATTGGCTCACAAAGATGCTCATCACACAGCTGTTGCCTGAGTGAACCTCAACTGGTGCCCTCTTGGGTCTAGCCATGAGGTGGAGATAGTGCCTGACTGCATTAAAGGTCATCCCTAGACCCACCAGGCCAGCTGTGCAGAGCTGGGCGGTGGGGCTAAGGTGGGTGGGGAGGAGGTTTAGCTCAAGGAGTTGTGCATGCCCATCCTGCCCTGCACCCAGCCATTGTTCAGGGACAGGAGCAAGGACCATGGTAGGCAGCATGGTGTCCTCCCTCTTCTCATTTCTAGACTCTGAGCCGCTGAGCCCTGAAATCACCCAACTCAGACTAAACTCAGAGAGAGAAGGCTCTGCCACAGAGCTGGAGCCTCCAAATACTTCCCCTTTTACCTGGCCAGTCACTGAGCCCTGGAAATAACCTCCTGGGATGAATCACACAGACCCCTTACCTAGCTCATGGCTTGCACACAAGGCTGGTATGCTGGCTGTGGCTGGTGTCTGTAGGCAACTTGAATATCCATCATGCAGGGGCTGTGACACCATCTGTCACCTTCCACGTGGCAGGCTCCCATACCCAGAATGAAGAACAGGGAAGCTTTTATAAAGTCCTCTCTCAATCAGTCCCATTCCATTCCTTTCCCAGCACCAGCCAGGGATGTCCTGAGGGGTCTATGCCCTGCTTTTGTCCAGCCATGAAGCTGAGGAGTGTTCACATATTTAAATGATTAAACAACAACAACACTTATGTGACCCATTAAGATGAAATGACAAGGCTGTGCCTGGGCAGAGTCAAGGTCATATGTTGCCCACAGAGCTCCTTTTAGCCCAGGCTGCCATCTTAGCCACAGAAAGACAAATTCACTCCCCCACAATGTTCTTCTGTGACTGACCCAGGATTTCCCTCTGTCTCCATCTCTGTCAGTAAATGTCCAAGAACTGGACTTCCCAGAAAATCTCCCAGTGGGGGGTCATTATTTATAATGTGGAGAAAAATGTCCCTGACCTTGTGTGGCCCCATTTTCATCTTTGGTCCAAACTTGATATAGCCATCCCAACCAAATGGAAAACTGCAAATCCAAAGATGACCAAGGGATTTTTTTTCCCCAAAAACAGTTCAATTTAAATGAGCTGAAGAATCTGAAAATAATTAGGGCGTGGGGAGAACCCAAAAGAGTATACCACGTGAATCCACCGGTTCAGTCACAAAGAAACACCATCATCACAAAAGATATTTAAGTTTAATACAAATGGTATACAAAGAAAATAAGTGCTAAAAGTAATTATGCTTCACAAATAAGGTCAGCTAGGCTAGTGCTTTTTGTTTGTTTGTTTGTTTTAACAACTGCAGTTGACAGATGTCCTTTCCTGTTTCCTCCTAGTATTCTCTCTCTCTCTCTCTTTTTTTCTTAATTTTCTTTTCTAATATGAGTAACTAGCTGGAAACTGTAGGATTTACATCCTCTTATCAACAATGAAGAAAAAGGAAACAAAACTAAAATCTACAACAAAAAATGTTCTAGAATGATATTGTACAACTAATTTTTCTCATTTATATACATCACCCTTTTGCTTTGTTCACTGCTCCTTGTTTTACACAACACACAAAATGGTACCACAACAAATGTAATGTAACAGCACAGTGGTGGTCTCCTTCATGTCAAACTGCCTTTGTTTCATGCTGACATGAAGCCATAAAATTCCACTGTATAAATATTACACACATGCTTCATCTCAGGCTAAGATTTCCTTGTGTGTGTCTCGCCTTTGACTTCTTACTTCCGTGAATCATGGTCATCTCTTAGCAAGAAGTTATGAGTGTCTTTAAAGGAACTACAAAGCAAAGAAAACCTGTTTCAGAGCTTCTGACTTGAACACTTTCTATGGTCTTCTGCAAACTGAGCTGAGTGGGACTTGCTTCTAGTTAATCATCTGTAAACAAGGATGTGGAGTGTTTGTTGTTTTTTTTTTTTTTTTTCCCTTTTATTAGAGTAGAGTCATTACGGAAATCACATCAAATTAATGAGCTCCTCCATGTTCCCTTCCGGCCCGGACAGCTTCCCTTTCATAGCATGGTAACACAGTATTTCAAAGGGGCCAATGGGTACCTGCAATGTGTTCACAGAAGCACTGAACTCTGTGCCAGAAATTCCTGATCCCAACATGCTGTGTAGAGACATACAGATGGAAACAGCTCACGAGGCATCATAGAGGAGGAGCTGTACACTGCAAAGTGACCCCTGTGCCCTCTCAGTATCCCTGTGACAGACGGCGGGCTGGCCATCCTTTTCCAGCTCCAAACATTATTTTTGCTGTTGGGTGTGTTTTTGTTTTGTTTGTTTGTTTTTTCTCTCTCTTTTTTATAAGTTAAAGTTAATACAAACACGAAATGGGGAAGGTATTCTAGGCTCGATGGCATTCACAAATTATAAATTTATTTACACATAAAGTGAAGATTCCCTATGGGTGGAACAGTCGTCATCAAGGGTAATGCCAGACATGATACAGTGTGGCCTGCCCTGCATACCAGGTGCAGAGGCCAAGTATGAGGGTGGCAGTCCTCCTGTCTCACGTCTTTTTGCTGGTTCCAGTTTCTCTTGTGTCTGGGTCGTTTATCTCTACAGAGTGGGTGGCTTGTGTCCCAGCATGACCCGAGTCTCAGAAGGTGTTCAGATGGGACTCTTTTGGGACGAGGCTCTCTGAACTGGTACCAGTGTTAGGCGCAGAGCAGGCTGACCCTTGCTTCTCCTCACTGCCTCTCCAACAACTGGATTTACTGCTCTAGGAATGGTCTGAGCAGGAGGGAAGCCAAGAGAAAAAGGGGGTCTAGCATTCCTGACCATCTCTGACCATTCCTGCCCACACCTTCTACTTGATCTGCACCTGCTCCCCCAGGAAGCCACCTTCCCCTCCTGACTCCCCCCACACACAGAGGAAAAATCCTGCCACCATTTACTGACCTGAATTTTGGGGTATTTAAGGATTTAGAAAGAGCTGGTTGGAAAAAAAATAGAAGGGCATCATGCTCAGAGGAAATAAAGATGAGTGGGGAAAGGTGTTAACTTATTGAGGAAGATGTTTCTTATACCGTACTTGGGACCAGGCACCCTTGCTGCATGAGCAGACATTAAGTACCCAAGGCCCTTGTTATGTTCAAACTTGGGCACTAAAAAAGGCACTGAGATTTGGTGTTCTCTACTTACTTCTGTTTATGGAGTTTCTTTCATCATTGTATAGGCGACTTGAAAACAGACTTATACCTAAACCAGCCAAAAGAAAAGAAGGGAGGACCAGAATGTTTAAACCCACCTGTGTTTAATGGTTAAGGTCTACTGGTTCCCAGTAAGGAAAAGCTAAAGGGTCAACTGAAGGATGAAAGAACCAGAATAAGACCTAAGGGAGCTACAAGGACATGTGCTTTTTAAGGAGCTACATTATGGATGAGTAAGATGTGACAACACTGAAGGAAGAGCCAAACGAGTTTTCCATCCAGCTGGGAGACGGCACAGCCTGCAGGCTCAGTGGGATGGCTGACTCTGAGACCCATCAGCACATCACTAAGATCCCATCATAGTTTAGATCATCTATCAAGATTAGACAGACTGGGACAAAACTTTTTTAACTTCTTGAGGTGGGATTATAATATTTGAACAAAAGAAATTGGCTTCATTCACTATACCAAAGCCTTTGACTGTGTGGATCACAGTAAACTGTGGAAAATTCTGAAAGAGATGGGAATACCAGACCACCTGACCTGCCTTTTGAGGGTCAGGAAGCAACAGTTAGAACTGGACATGGAAAAACAGACTGATTCTAAATAGGAAAATGAGTATGCCAAAGCTGTATATTGTCACCCTGCTTATTTAACTTCTATGCAGAGTACATCATGAGAAACTCTGGGCTGGAAGAAGCACAAGCTGGAATCAGGATTGCTCGGAGAAATATCAATAAACTCAGATATGCAGACGATACCATCCCTATGACAGAAAGTAAAGAGGAACTAAAAAGCTTCTTGAAAAAGTGAAAGAGGTGAGTGAAAATGTTGGCTTAAAGCTCAACATTCAGAAAATGAAGATAATTGCATCTGGTCCCATCACTTCCTGGGAAATAGATGAGAGAAACAGTGGAATCTGTTTCTTATTTATTTATTCATTTAATCTTTTTTTTTTCTTTTGGAGGGGGGCTCCAAAATCACTGCAAATGGTGACTGCAGCCATGAAATTAAAAGACATTTGCTCCTTGGAAGAAAAATTATGACCAACCTAGATAACATTACTTTGCCAACAAAGGTCTGTCTAGTCAAGCGTATGGTTTTTCTAGTCAAGGGTATGGATGTAAGAGTTGGACTATGAAGAAAGCAGAACACCAAAGAATTGATGCTTTCGAACTGTGGTGTTGGAGAAGACACTTGAGAGTGCCTTGGACTGCAAGAAGATCCAACCAGTCCATTCTGAAGGAGATCAGTTCTGAGATTTCTTTGGAAGGAATGGTACAGAAGCTGAAACTCCAGTACTTTGGCCACCTCATGCAAAGGGTTGACTCATTGGAAAAGGCCCTGATGCTGGGAGCATCACTGAGTCAATGGACATGAGTCTGAGTGAACTCTGGGAGTTGGTGATGGACAGGAAGGCCTGGTGCACTGTGATTCATGAGGTCACAGAGAGCTGGACATGTTTGAGTGACTGAACTGAACTGAAGTGAACTGACTGAACTGTCAAGCTTAGAGACATAATCAGAGTGAGGCACCAAGGGACCAGATCTTCACCTAGAAGGGTGACTACTATTATCATCACCTAGTGATAGACAGGCATGTTGTGTTCCTGAGCTCTGTATTGGAAGAGAAGAAGCAAAGAAAGTGATAAGAATCTCCCAAGTTATATATTCACTCAGGAGAGAACATTTCCTCATCTCTTCCATCTGAGACCCAAAGAGGGTGTTATTGTGAGTGCAGAGCTGTTGTCCACAGTCAAGCTCTCTTATGGTTCTTGAATCCACCTCTTCTTACACATTCCTCCCTACTCCTGACACCTAAACTGTTAGTCCTCTGGAAGGTCAGTGATGCAGCTAGTTATCACGACACAGAAACTGTGATAAAAATGCAGTCAAGTTACATTGAGTCTCCCCAGCTCTGTTGAAGGCAGATACAGCTAGGCAGCAGGGCTTAGCTTACTTAGCACAGAAGCCACATCCCAGATCCAGGCTAGCCACCTGAGTAACTGAAGAGCCTGACCTCTCCCACAGACAGGACAGGGCACGCTTGCTGGTTCAGCCAGTCACTGTGGAGGGCAACGGGTGTTATTCCAGGATGCATCATGAAAAGAGCAAGGATGGAGCTCCTTCAAGAAGCCAGATCAGGAATTCCCTGGTTAGGGGAATTGGTGCTGGTTTGGACTTGGTGCTTTCAACCAGGTGCAAGTCCTGGTTAGGATTTGGTACTTCTACTGTCAAGGGTAAAGGTTTACAGATACAATCTATGAGTGGGGAACTAAGATCCCATTAGCTGCTTGCTGCTGCTGATGATGATGATGCTAAGTGGCTTCAGTCATATCCGACTCTGTGCAACCCCATAGATGGCAGCCCACCAAGCTCTCCTGTTCCTGGGATTCTCCAGGAAGAAACACAGGAGTGGGTTGCCATTTCCTTCTCCAGTGCATGAAAGTGAAAAGTGAAATTGCTCACTCGTGTCCGACTCTTAGCGACCCCATGGACTGTAGCCCACCAGGATCCTCCATCCATGGGATTTTCCAGACAAGAGTACTAGAGTGTTTTGCCATTTCCTTAGTGTGGTTAAAAAAAAAAAAAAAGATATAGAGAGAAAGAAGCCAGGCCATCCATCCTCATTCTCTCATTTCCTACTGCAGCTTCCAATGGCCATCAGAGGCACAGTGAGGAAGAAACCAGGCAAAGTCAAGACCAAGACCCATCACTCAGGAAAATGAACACCCACAAAGAAAACACACACACACAGACACTCACAAGACAAGCTCTTTGGCTGCTGGGAAAAGTTTGCTTTTGACTGCCATCAGGTCGGTTCATACTTATACTTCTGGGCTGGGTAGTTTGGTGGAGGCAGGTCATCCATGATGACTGGGGCAGAGGTACTTTGTCACACCTGTTCCTAACTGAAGAGATAGCACAGCACCTTCAGAGAAGACTGGCAAAGAGCTATAGTCTGGAAGACAGCTGGAATCTGTGCAACTGCACCAGCTCACTATCCTGGTTTCCAATAGGCTACTGATCTTAGCACTGGAGAGCCATTTTCCAACTTAAGGCATTCAAAGAAGACTAACACTTTTAAAAATGCATACTAAACCATGATCGGGATCACTGGACACTGCACAAGATTACAGGTGGAAATAAGGCATCAGTTCAGTTCAGTCACTCAGTCATAGTGCAGAGGATGGGGTGGGGAGAAGAAAGTTCCAGGCAGCCTGATGGCTGGGGTGGGAGCTGCAGGGGAGGGAAATATCCTGAATTATCAGTATTAGGGAGTGCTTCAGTATTACTCTAGAGTGTGAGCTGGGTGGGAGGTCCCTCAAGGCCTGAAAAGGACTGTGAGCTCAAGCCTTTTTCATTTTCCCTATTTGCACTACACAGTCATCTGGCTGAAGAGTTGTGTCAAAGCAGACAGAACAGCTCATGTCCGACTCTCTAGGTCATCCAAATGCCCCAGCCCCGAGCACCCTGTCTCATGCATCAAACCTGGAATGGTAGCCCAATTGTGGGGGAAGGGGTTGGAGGATTAAGTAAAATGATAACATCAGTAACAAAGAGTAGTGGGTAAGGCTTGGGTTTAGGTAGGGTGGCAGTTAAAGCCCCACCACCTACTGCTGTGATGGAAACTGTTGGCTGGCTCGCGGCATTCCCCAGATCACTACGTGTGAAATATGCTTAGAACTACAGACAGAGGTTTGTAACACTGTATGGGAGGAAGTGATGAAAACCATCCCCAAGAAGAACTGCAAAAAGGCAAATGGTGGTCTGAGAAGGCCTTTCAAATAGCTGAGTGAAGAAGATAAGTGAAAAGCAAAGGAGAAAAGGAAAGATAGATCCACCTGAATGCCGAGTTCTGAGGCATAGCAAGGAGAGAGAAAATAGCCTTCCTAAGCATTCAATGCAAAGAAATAGAGGAAAACCATAGACTGAGAAACACTAGAGATTTCTTCAAGAAAATTAGACATACCAAGGGAACATTTCATGCAAAGAGGGGCACAATAAAGGACAAAAACGGTATGGAACTAACAGAAGCAGAAGATACTAAGAAGAGGTGGCAAGAATACACAGAAGAACTATTGATAATGACTGAGATAACCACAATGGTGTGCTCACTCAGCTAGTGCCAGACTTCCTGGAGCAAGAAGTCAGTTGGGCCTTAGGAACCACTACTATGAACAACGCTAGAGGAGGTGATGGAATTCCCGCTGAATTATGTCAAATCCTAAATGAGAGGGCTATGAAAGTGCCAGCAAACTTGGAAAACTCAGCTCTGGCCACAGTACTGAAAAAGGTCAGTTTTCATTCCTATCCCAAAGAAATGGCATGCCGAAGAATGTTCAGACTACCAACAATAGCACTCATCTCACACACTAGCAAAAGAATGCTCAAAGTCTCCAAGTCCTCAACAGCAAGTTAACCCAAAACGTAAAGATTATCAAGAGGGGTTTAGAAAAGGTAGAAGATCCAGAGAGTATATTGCCAAGAACCGCTGGATGGTAGAAAAAGCAAGAGAATTCGAGAAAAACATGCAGTTCTGCTTCACTGAGTATGCTAGAGCATTGGACTGTGTGGATCACAACAAACTGGAAAATGAATAAGGAAACACCAATAACAGAGCAACTTACTTGCCCTGAGAAATCTGTATGCAGGTCAAGAATCAACAGTTAGAATCGGACGTGGATCAATGGACTGGTCCCAAATTGGAGGAAATGAGTATGTCAAGTCTGTATATTGCCACTTTGCTTATTTAACTTATTTAACTTATGCAGAGTACATCAAAGGAAGTTCAGATTCGATGAAGCTCAAGCTGGAATCAAGATAGCTGGGAGAAACATCAACCTCAGATATGCAGATATGCATATTTCAAATGTGCTGACGACAACCTCAGATAGGTAGATGACACCACCGTTTGTTAGAAAGTGAGGAGGAACTGAAGAGTCTGTAGTGATGAAAGTGAAAGTGGACCAGGAAAAATCTGGCTTAGATCTCAACATTCAAAAAACGAAGATCATGGCATCTGGTCTCATCTCTTCATGCTGAATAGAAAGGCAAACAGTGGAAACACTGACAGACTTTACTTTCCTCTACTCCAAAATCACTCCAGATGCTGAATGCAGCCATGAAATTTCAAGGACACTTGCTCCTTGGAAGAAAAGCTATGACAAACCCAGAGAGAATATTAAAAAGCAGAGACAACCTACTGACAAAGGTCCATGCAGTCAAAGCTATGGCTTTTCCTGTAGTCAAGAATTGGTGTGAGAACTGGACCATAGAGAAAGCTGAACGCCAAATAATGGGTTGACACTTTTGAATTGTTGTGTTGGAGAAGACTTTTGAGATTCTCCTGGATTTCCAGAAGATCAGCCAGTCAATACTAAAGAAAATCAACCCTGAATATTCATTGGAAGGACTGATGCTGAAACTCCAACAGTCTGGCTACCTGATATGAAGAACTGATGCACTGGAAAAGACATTAACCCTGGGAAAGACTGAAGGCAAGAAGACAAGGGGATGACACAGGATGAGATGGTTGGATGGCATCACTAACTCAATGCACACAAGGCTGAGCAAGCTACAGGGAGCTGGTGAGGAACAGGGAAGCTTGGTGTGCTGTAGTCCATGAGGTCACAAAAGAGTCGGTCATGACTGAATGACTCAACTGAACTGAATAATGCTTATAAGAACTGTCCACTATAGCTGAGTCCTGGCTCCAGCTCTACGAAGTATTCAAGGTGTTGGAACAAGTCTAATACACCAAGTCTCCGGGAAGTTCAACCAACCCCAGAAATACCTGCATATTTCAGATGTGCATATGATAACCTCAGATATGCAGATGGCACCACCCTTTGTCAGAAAGTGAGGAGGAACTGAAGAGTCTATACTGATGAAAGTCAAAGTGGACAGTGAAAAACCTGGCTTAGAACTCGGCATTCAAAAACTAAGGTCATGGCATCCAGTCCCATCACTTCATGCTGAATAGAAAGGCAAACAGAAGTATGTCCTGAATTTCTAAGTGGTGACACTGCACTTAGTCTAGTCTGGTATCAGTTCAGCTCTGTTCAGTTGCTGAGTCGTGTATGACTCTTTGCGAGCCCATGAATCACAGCATGCCAGGCCTCCCTATCCATCACCAACTCCCGGACTTCACTCAGATTCATGTCCATCAACTCTGGTATATTGAGGCACTAAGACCATAAAAGCTTGGAGGGCAGCTGCCACATTTTTTATTAAATTTGACAATAAGTCCTCAAGGCCTCCAAACATGTCTGAAGCAGCTCCCACCACCTCAGGAAGTCAGATCGTAGCTCAGATATCGCCCCTTCATTCTCCTTTCCAACTTCCTCCATCATATCACCTGCCTGTAGCGTTTTATGTCCAAGGCCTGGGAAAGACTCTCTGTTCTTAGAGTCTTCACTGAATTCCGTGACTGCCTATCCATTGTCCATATTTCAAGCTGCCTGCTGACTGACTGGAAACATTTGAGGAATGGAAATGAGAAGCTGGAGACAGGCCTGCACTGAAATTAATTAAGTTCCAGAGAGGGAACTTGTGCTTCATTTTAGCTAAGCTGAGTGTTGTTACTGATTGAAATCCTATTGATCTGATCATCTGGGAGATGAATATTTTCTGTTAGAAACTGGAATTAAAGGCTTCTATATGGCTTCACTTTGGGTGTTTGTCTTCTCCAAGGTCTACTGTACCTGTACTGTTACTTCCAATATTCTTATTTGAGCATGCCTTGGTCCTGATGTGCTGCAGTAGAGACTCTTCCAGGCATGGCTATCATGGATGTTATAGAGGTCTTGCTAGCNTCTTGCTAGCACAGTTTCTTGAGGTGGTAGAGGACTTGAAGTCTACACTCTTTATCAGTCCTAGGGATGTGTCCCTGGTATTGCTGAAAGTGTTAATAGTGAGTTTCCCTGGAGCTGTGGTTTTGCTGCTCATAGTGGCCCTTGTTGGAATTGAGAACCATGTACCTCTCCATGGAGTTGAGACCCTTCAGTCTGGACTGGATTGTATTCCTGGTTTGTTTGTTTGCTTGCTTGATTTCAGATATGTAGTTAGGAAGCTAGAATGGTGGCCTCTTTGGTGTCTCAGGAATCCAGAGGACTGGAGAGAAGAGTGGCAGCCATAGAGTGACACCAACACACCCACCTGGCCAAATGTGTGGGAGGCAGGTCCAGGCGGCTCCAATGGTTTGAGGGGTCTTGTGATCCTCTAGGCTGCCTCATGGCTACTGCAACCTAGTGTCTTGGTGAGGAGAGGTTTAGGGAGATCTAAACCTAAATTTGTGATTTTCACTAATGCAATAGGCAGCAATGCCTTGGTCACTACCATTTGCCTTGTAGGATATAAAAGGAGAAGACTGTATCTTTTTAATGAGGTAAGACTGCCTTCTTGATATACTTATTTTTATCTACCACTGCCTGTGAGTTATCCTCATTCTAATAGATCAACTTGACCCATTAAAGAGGAGTATGTTCTAGCCCTGCTGAATCTCAAAGGGACAGTGAAAGTTCTTATGGACCATGAGGAATCCATTAGGATTATCAGTTGATGAGAAAAAATTTAAAAAAGCTCTTTAGCATTTTCCATTCCCTGATATGTATGACAAAGCCAATATAACATTGTGAAGTAATTAACCTCCAATTAAAATAAAGAAATTTTTTAAAAAAGTAAGAAAAGGATGCCTGTTTTGGAACTGACAGCTTCTTTTCCAGAGAAAGTGAATGTAACAGTTTGCTAGTGTTGCCATAACAAAGTGGTTCATACCAGGTAGCTTAAATAAATGTCTTCTCCAAACCCTGGGCATCAAGTCAGTAATCGAAAGGTAAGCAGATTTGTCTTCTTCTGAAGTCTCTTTTGGATTGTGACTGGCCATTGTTTGCCTTTGTCTTCATATAGTAATATATCTGTGTTGATTGTGACTGATATCCTGCTCTTATAAAGTGCCAGTCGTATTAACCCAGCTACCTATATAGACACTCTATTTCCAAAAAGGGTCAGAAATAAATTATAATTTGTGCAGTTTGACTATACATAAAGTACAGACTGTTAGAGCGTCAACATATACATTCTGAGAGAATACAATTTATTCCATAATATAGAGTTTCTTCTTTCCACTTAGTACTGCTGTATATTTCTCTCTCTGTTCACCCTAGGAAGTATGTCTCCACAACACAGAAAACAACTGGTTAAGAAAATGGATTGTCCAGGGGTAATACAGATGAAGACAAAATTCAGAATTTATAACCAATCTTGAAATCCTCTCTTCAAAGACACAATGGAAGGAAAGCATTTCTATATTGGAGTAAGTATTAAAATATAATTTGATGCACATAGTAAGCAAACTACTAAAAACTCACAAGACAAAATGTATACTCTACGTATGCATCCTAGAAAATCAGCCCATTACAAAATTTTCCAAACAGTAAGTAGTCCCTTAAGTAAGACCGGATGGCAAACTTTGTCACACTTTGCCCTGAATTCACCTGGTAATTGAGGGAGCTATCTATCTCTGCTCATTTGCTTTATACAAAAGGAAAAAAAAAAACCTGCTCATACTTTTCTTAGTGTATGTGTTTTTTAATTGAGTTGTTCTCTCAGAGTGTCTGTTACCCTACATAGACTTGAGAAATAACTTGTTACTGTAACAAAATACCCATACAACTAACATCCTTAGGCCAAGCAATATAGAAATATTGGAGTTTAAAGCAGAGAGATGCTTTATTGTATAGTCATGCAAGGAGATGTGTGGCTTATAGCTTTAAAAATCGCAATCTATCTACAGAAACAAAAGAGGTACATATAGAAAACTATAAAACACTGATGAATGACAAAAATAGATGGAGAAATAGACAGTGTTCATGGAATGGAAGGATCAATATAGTGAAAATGAACATACTACCCACAGCAATCTATATCTTGAATGCAATCCCTGTTAAGATACCAAGGGTATTTTTCAGAGAACTGGAACCAATAATTTCACGATTTGTATGGATATCCAAAAAGTCTAGAATAGCCAAAGCAATTTTGAGACGGAAGAATGGAACTACAGGAATCAACCTGTCTGATTTCAGGCTATACTACAAAGCAATGGTCATCAAGACAGTACGGTACTGGCACAAAGACAAAAATATAGATCTATGGAACAAAATAGAAAGCCCAGAGAGAAATCCATGCACCTATGGACATCTTATCTTTGACAAAGGAGGCAAGAATATGCAATGAAGCGAAGACAATCTCTTCAACAAGTGGTGCTGGGAAAACTGGTAAACCACTTGTAAAATAATGAAACTAGAACACTTTCCAAAACCATGCACAAAAAATAAACTCAAAATGGGTCAAAGGTTTAAACGTACAATCACAAACTATAACACTCCTATAGGAAAACATAGGCAAAACATTCTCTAATGTAAATCACAGTAGAATCCTCTATGATCCACCTCCCAGAATAATTGGAATATAAGCAAAAATAAAGCAAATGGGACCTAATTAAACTTAAAAGCTTTTGCACAATGAAGGAAACTATAAGCAAAGTGAAAAGATAGCATTCAAAATGGGAAGAAATAATAGCAAATGAAGCAACAGAAAAATAACTAATCTAAAAAAATATACAAGCAACTCCTGCACTCAATTCCAGAAAAGTAAGTAACCCAATCAAAAAAATGGACCAAAAAACAAAACAGACATTGCTCCAAGAAACACATACAGATGGCTGTCAAACACATGAAAAGGTGCTCAACACAACTTATTATCAGAGAAGTGCAAATCAAAACCACAATGAGGTACCATATCAGACAGGTCAGAGAGGCTGCTATCCAAAAGTCTACAAACAATAAATGTTTGAGAGGATGGGAAAAAAAGGAACCCTCTCACACTGTCGGTGTGCACTGAAACTAGTGCAGCCACTATGGAGAACAATGTAAAGATTCCTCAAAAACCTGGAAATATAACTGCAATTCTTCTGCTGGGCATACACACTGAAGAAACCAGAATTGAAAGACATGTGTGCCCCACTGTTCATTGCAGCTCTGTTTACAACAGATAAGACATGGAAGCAACCTAGGTGTCCATCCGTAGATGAATGGAGATGAAATTTGTGGTACATATAGACAGTACAATATTACTCAGCTATTAAAAAGAAAGCATTTGCATCAGTTCTAATGAGGTGGATGAAACTGCAGCCTATTATACAGAGAAAAGTAAGTCAGAAAGAAAAATTAACGCATATATATGGAATTTAGAAAGATGGTAACAATGACCCTATATGCGAGACAGCAAAAGAAACACAGATGTAAAGAACAGAATTTAGGATTTTTGTGGGAGAAGGCAAGGGTGTGATGGTTTGAGAGAATAGCATTGAAACATGTATATTATCATATATGAAATAGATTTCACCAGTCCAGGTTCGATGCATGAGACACGGTGCTCAGGGCTGGTGCACGGGAATGGCCCTGAAAGATGGGATGGGGAGGGAGGTGGGAGGGAGAATCAGAATGGGGAATGCATGTGATTCCCGTGGATGTATGGCAAAAACCACCATCATAATATAAAGTAATTAACCTCCAATTAAAATAAATTTTTAAAAAGAGGTAAAATTAAAAAGATTAAAAAATATTGTAACTGAGTGAGAATAAAATCACAGCATATCAGAATTCATGAGATGCATATTTAGTCAGTTATGTCTGACTCTTTGTGACCCCGAGGACTGTAGCCCACCAGGCTCCTCCGTCCATGGGATTCTCCAGGCAAGAATACTGGAGTGGGTTGCCATTTCCTTGTTCAGGGGATCTTTCTGACCCAGGGATCGAACCCAGGTCTCCTGCATTGCAGGCAGACACTTTAACCTCTGATCCACCAGGGAAGTAGAAATGCTTATAATTTTAAAGGCTTATATTAGAAAAGAATAAAAGCCTAATTCAATGGAAAGAAAAATTGCAAACTCCTCCAAAGCTTTCAGTGAAGACCACATATAGGAAATGTGAGGGAGTGGTGTGATTAGCTGCTGAAAACTTCTTGCTGTCAGATCTTGTGTTCTTGAGGTAAGGTGGTGGTCAGTTAACTGTGTCCTGTAATCCTCAAGGGAAACAAATATTATTCCCTGAAAGGAGATTCCAAAGACTGATTTTTACCTTCCAAGGTCCTGGTTGCAAGGAGGGTGTCCCTGTATAGCCTGGTTATCCTGTCTGAGAACATTCATCTAGCACCTAGTCTTGTTAATTGAAGCAGTGCCAAGTCCCAGCTGGAAGAGGCAGTTCTCAGTTCTCTGTGCCTTTCCCTTACCAAGGCCCACACACACTGCCCAGCCACCTTCAATGAGGGAAACAGGTACCCAGCATGCAGCTGATTCTGAGCCTCCTCAGTCAACCCAAATGGGGAGCTGGGTCCTATACACTGTGACCCAGGAGATTGCCACAACCATTCAGACATGGAGGTGGGGATGGGACACGTTGACCATTGCTTTGAAACCTGGGCCAGGCCAGTGAGTTGATCCAGCAAGGGCTCCAGGACTCTGCAGGACACAGCCTGTCTTCAGGCTTGTCCAAGCTCCACAGTTCATTACCCAGCCCAAGGCCCAAGGGCCTGGAGGGCCCTGTGGGAAGGCCGTAATATATCTTTCAGTGCATTCTGCTGAGAGGCTTTCTGTTGGTGGTGTTGGGTTTTCTACCTTCCCTAATGGTCTTAGGCTGAGGCCTGCAGCTATGTTTTCCATGCTGCCTTTATTACAGTATCTTCCTTCATGAGCTTATTGAACCTGTGACTAAAAGTTGATAACTTGAGCCATCATGGGCCATTTCCACTAGCCTGATGACTGCATTCTACTCTGTTTCTATATATAAAACAAGGATATGAACTTCACAAGGTCATGTGAAGGCCCATGTAAAGGCTTTTGTCTGTGTATAACTGAAGTATTTAGCATAATGTCCTCAAGGACATATACTGCAAATGGGGCTACCATTTATTTATTCACTGCTGGAATTATAGTTGGCATCTAATATATTTCCAACAATCATATTTGGACTATAGCTGCATAACACTCCTGCTTTAGTTTCTGCTGTACATCTGTCACACTGAATCAATTTTAGGTATACATCAGTTCAGTTCAGTTTAGTTGCTCAGTCGTGTCCTATTCTTTGAGACCCCATGAATCGCAGCATGTCAGGCCTCCCTGTCGAACACCAACTCCCAGAGATCACTCAGACTCACATCGATCGAGTCAGTGATGCCATCCAGCCATCTTGTCTTCTGCTGTCCCCTTCTCCTCTTGCCCCCAATCCCTCCCAGCATCAAAGTCTTTTCCAATGAGTCAACTCTTGTCATGAGGTGGCCGAAGGACTGGAGTTTCAGCTTTTGGATCATTCCTTCCAAAGAAATCCCAGGGCTAATCACCTTTAGAATGGACTGATAGGATCTCCTTGCAGTCGAAGGGACTCCCAAGAGTCTTCTCCAACACCACAGTGAAAAACCATCAATTCTTTGGTGCTCAGCCTTCTTCACAGTCCAACTCTCACATCCGTACATACATCCTGTCAATTTTGGATTTCCTTCCCATATCTGCCACCATAGAACATTCGAGTCCCTTTCTGTTTTTACCTTTCTCAAAACAGTAGTTTTTTAATATTTACCTGGGAGTTAATTACTATACAATACTGTGATGGTTTCTGCCATGTATCAACATTAATGAGGCATAAGTGCACAGGGGTCCCACCATCCTGGAGCCACTCCCATATCCCTTCCTAGACTATTCTGGGTTGTCCAGACCACTTGCTTTGCATGCCCTGCTCTGTGCAGATGAAACCTGAAAGATGATTTTTCTTCATAAAATATGTAACTATCTATTTCACATGTGAGAAAATGGGTGCAGATATTTCTACCTGAAATAGCAAATTGCTATTTCACGTTTGAAAATCTACTTGTATAATTTTCTTCATCATATGTGGAATCTTGTCTGTTTCACAGATGTATATTTGTGCACATATTTTTCCTACATTAGTGGGGAGTTCTATATATTTCAGATATGAAAAGTTGAGCACACACTTCCCTCCCTGAATTCTGAAACTGTATACATCTCCTATATGAAAATCTCAATGAAATTTTACTGACATGAAGTGTGTAATTAAGATTTGTGGAACCCATATGGAATTGGAATTATCTCTATTTCATAAATGAAATTTGGGGCACCACCATTTCTTTGTGAAATACTTAATCCTTTGTATTTCTAATGTATAAAACAAGAACTGATTTGGGAGGTGTGGGCAGAAAAGTGTAGGTTGAATTGGAAAGTGATTTAGGTCTTTCTCCCATATGCCTTTTCCTGCAGCATACCAAGCATCTTGTTTGACTCCAGTTCAGTGGTACCATGGATTTGAACATAAGGCATACAGCTGCAGGCACCATGACAGCAGCATTAACTTTTTCAACTGGTTCTTTGACCACAACTTCTCAGGATCTGACCGGATTGCTGAGGTGGGGTCCCAGCAATCCTGGGAGATTCAAGCCACTGGGCCAGAACTGATGATGTATGTTGGAGTTGTTGATGGTACATGGGAGGGCTCATGATCTGGCCAGCCCTGTGCTGACCTTGCTCATTTCCCTAGCAAATCATCATAAAAAGATCTGTGGTCCAATACTTTGCAGTGCTTTGTGAAGAGGAAGGCACCAAGATGAGAGATAATGGGAGGATAAGAGGTGAGATGCCCAGGGTCTGAGCACTGGCATAAGTGTTGTCCAGGAACTTCGGTTATTTATTTCACTTGTGGAGAAAGTGAGATTCCGTGGAATACAGAGTGACACCAGGGCATGAGGGAATCAGCAAGAAACAGCAAGGATACAGAACTGTAGTGAAGAACAGGTTCTAACTAGAGAACCTTGAGGCAGATGAAGGGGCCTGGCCAGGCCAAAGTCATTCCAATTTATATCTAAGTCAGCTGCACATCTCTGAACTGTCATTCCATGGCCAACAAGTCCACCCTGAGGCTCCACTTAAATTGGGACCCACCTACTATTCCTTTCCCAAAAGGTCTGTGAGTCTCCTTTGCGCAAGGCGGTTCCCCCACTGACCCATCATTTGATTCAATTTTGATCATCACACTTGTTTTGTGTTTTAATTTTCTTTTGCACCTTTTTTGCCTGCCACCTTCGTTCTGAGAATACTGAACACTGTGCAGGATTATGGAAAACAGTCTTATTTATTTTTACTGGAGGATAATTACTTTACAATACCGTGAGGGGTTTTGCTCTACATTGGGCAACATGTATCCCCCCAAATCAAATATTGAACCCACCACCCAATGACCTCCCCTACCTGTCTTTCTGGGTTATCCTACAACCTGACTTTTGTTGCCTTACTTCATGCATCAAACTTGCACTGGTCATCTATTTTACATAAGCTAATGTAAATGTTTTAAGGCTATTTTCTCATATTAACCCACCATCACCATCTCCCACTGAGTCCAAAGTCTGTTCTTTATATGTTTCTGTCTTATTTGCTGCCCTGCATGTTGGATGTTCAGTACCACCTACAAGGTCCTCAACTCCATATATTTGTGTTAACATACAGTGTTTGTTTCTTTCTTTCTGACTTACTACACTCAGTATAATAGGCTCCACATTCATTGCATCTCATTATAACTGACCTAGAAGTGTTCCTTTTTAGAGCTGAGTAACATACCATTGTGTATCTGTACTGCAACTTCCTTATCCCTCCATCTAATGATGGACATATAGGTTGTTTCCATGTCCTAGCTATTGTAAATAGTTCTATGGTGAAGACTGGGATACATGTTTTTTACTCTGTGCTTAGAGGAAATGTAAATGTTCCCAGACACTCTCCCCTGGGAACTGACTTGAAAGATTCAAGCTGTCTTTAGTGTTTTTAGAGAAGGTAGGTTTACATCTTTCTTTCTCTCTCTGTTTTGAAAGGAACCCTCTCCCCAAGATTTTGAGAAACTTACGATGGAGTGTTCCTGTTTACCTACAACAGAAAACCAAAGAAGCTGCTTCATGTGAAGATCAATGGCCAGCATAGTTCTCTTTGACAGGAACGTAATGAAGAGTGGTCTGGTGCTAAAATTGATTGAGCAGGAGACACAAATATACCTGCAATAATTGTGAAAAATAAATAAAAAACATCTACTGCATGTGTCTGCATATGGTTTGGGCAGGTTTTCAGGACAAACACTTCAGTTGCAGGTAGGATTCTGTTTACCGCTTGGGAATTACCAGTCCATGGAGATTTGTAGAGGGGGTTAAGTCATATGTTGGGGTTGTGTCAGGGAATGCAGTTCTTCCTGTAGGGTGAGGGTTGGGGAGGATGGGGAAAGAAGATGAGGGGCCCATTAACTGTGCGTTTGGAAGTTTTCCAAGGGAAGTGTGGATGGTCATGGAGGGGGTCTGATGAAAAAGGACCAGAGATTGAAACAGTGGAATGCACTTTTGTTGGAAGGTGGTGCCCCAGGTATCTTATCTGATTCATATCATTAGATATTTTAAGAGTACAGAACAAGGAAAAGGCCCTAACATTCAACTCACTGTGAACCTAGAAGGCCGTATGTATATGAGTGTGTATATGAGTGCACGGTCAGCTTTGCTGAGAGTCTGCTTCCCAGAGCTAGGGTTCCAGGTAGCATCTTAGGGGACCAGGTATAAGGTATATGGAGGGGGATGGGCCTGTGGCCTAGGGAGAAAGTGAGGGGTGGGAAGGCAGTGAGGATATGTTTCTGGTAAAAGTGACCAGGGGACAGATAAATTGCACGGAATCAGATAAAGGAAAACAAATCCCATCATAGATGTTTGAGGTCATGTGAACTCTGTTGTTTTTTCTAGGAACTCAGTTTAGGTACAAAGTGTGCAGGGGCAGAAGTGGGGAATTAGGATGTTAGGGCCAATGTACCCAGCCATGTGCTCTGTGTCCCATCCTGCTGCTGCCATGGCTCAGTCATAAATATTCCTTTTTTAAGAAAAGCTTAAGCTCTTTGCCCAAGGGCCTCTATCAGGCCAAGGTGTAGAAATAACATTTTTCTCACGAGCCCCCTGGTGACAGTGTCTCTTCCTTGCTAATGGCTCAGCACAGAGTGTGTTCAACCACAACAGACCTGCTCTTCATCTAGGGCTTTGTCACTACTCTGTTCAAGGGCCGATGGGAACACCTAGAGCATAGGGAGCTCAGTGAAGGACTGGTCAGCACTTAGGGTGGTCCTTCTGAAATAGATGACTGCTTTCTGGAATCAGGTCCACCTCTGGACTGGGCAAAGGACAGACTGGCACAAATGCTGTAGGGAGAGTTCAACGTTTGTACCCCCAGTGTTATCCTCTCATCCCAGATAGAATGGCTCCAACCTGGGAATGCCTGAGGGTGATGTTCTTACATGAAGTTCTCACTCTACAACTTTTATCCCTGAAGCAGCATCTCTTTGGAGGGCAAAGAGTAAATGTTGAATGTCAAAATTCATGGGTTTATGGATGTCACCTTCAAGATATCCCAAATGAGATCTGCTCAGGGCCAGCTTTTCCATTTGAATACATACACCCCAGCTTTGCTCCTACAGAGATGCATCTACAGCTCTGCAAGGTAAGGCTTGGTCTTCTCTGGGTGATTTCTGAACAAGCAGCCCAGGAGACACTGGAAACATGTCTTCTTACTTTCTTAATCTGTAAACTTCAAAGAATCCTTGGGGCTCTTCCAGGCTGGTACATGTCTTTCTCATTGCTAGTTCAAAACAAAACAAATCAGAAACTATGGTATAATAATTCTACAGAAGGTGTGAGATAGCATATTGGGGCATGGTTTTCAGGACCTTAGACTGAGCTCATTCTAGGGACTGCATGGCATTTATCCACATTCAGAAGCTTTAGTAAAGAAATTAAAGAAAATAAAAGTTTAGGACAGTATCCTCTGATACCTAGTATTTCCTACAAGTGCTTCAGCACCAGTGGTGGCTTTAGCTCTAACCTGACCTGGAGTTAAGTGCAGAGATAGTCATGGATTGGTTAGTAAATCTGAACTATGGGTGGTTGAATGGATGGTCATTCTCTGTAAACTTGCCATGACTTGTGTTCCATACTCTTCAGGGCTTTCACTTGGGTCCTAAAGTCTAGGTACTATTAGACCTGACTGCACACTTGGATGTGTTGTGTAAGGTTTTCTTCCACTGAATATCAATGCGTGTGAGACTTGGCAGATTAGTGATGAATTCATGAGCATTCTGGCTCAATCATCCTGAGCTGCATTTTCCTCCTGTGCCCTGGATGTGTTCATGTTTTCCTATGTTTAGAATGAAGACTGGGTGTCTCCATTATGTTTGCCCATGATTGTGAGTTGATATTTCTTCCCATGGGTCTGCCTGTGCCTCCTGTTTTCTTTCATGTTGCACCCATGGTTGGGCCATTATGCACAGCTCTGCTGCCATACCTGTCTTGCAC
>SJYE01018374.1:142789-179631 GCA_006408755.1 Eudorcas thomsonii | reverse complement strand
TAATGCCCAATGGGCAAGAATATCACTCATTGAAGTGATAATTAGGATCACAGAAGGCAAAGATGTTGCAGGAATGCATCTGTCAGGCAATTTTTTATTTGTCAGGAAAGATTTGGGGTTGACTTGTTGTTTTCTAAAAACACTACTGCAAGACTGAAATACATTAACTTTTACCCCTACCCATGTATTCTTGCCTTGATCATTAAGCTGACATTACCCATGCAGAAATTATTCATGATTGTCTGTAAGTCATCACCCAGGTGAGAGGAATTGGGGCTTGCCTTTCTGTAAAGAGAAAGTTGTTAAGGAATTCTTGTCCCAGGGAAAAGGGGTGCATGATCAATTTAAAGTTCAAAGTCCCTCACTATTTCTGTGTCATTTCTGGAAGGAAAGCACAGGGAATGGAATCACAGCAACCTGTTTCACACTGTGTACCAGTCCAAGGCAACAGGAGTAGAGAACACAGGCACAGGTCACTCAACTGTCCACAGTGAGGACTTCCAACCCTGCTACCTCTTTGCATGTCAGTCCCCCTCATGAGAAAATCTCATTCACCTTCCAGGATATATCATAGAAGTAGAAGAGGACACTGGCTTGAATGAGTATGTGAACTCTGAACTGGGCTGGCTGTGGGATAGAAGAATGGACACTAAAAACATGAAAGAGCTTGTGTAAGATACAAGGATCTTGGGGCAGCAGAAACACTGATGCTCTGGAGAAAAGCCTAGGGATCTCACTCACGGATCAAGTTGTACATGTAAATAGGCATGTAAGTATAAACGTGGATCAGAAAGGAGAGGCAGGCCAAAAGCACCTGGGGGCAGTCATGGAGGATGCGAAGGAGCAGAGACAGAGTGGGGCAGATTCCCAGGCACAGAAAAGGGGCTACACACACCCCTAGACACCTGGCTACAAAGGGTTTTCTGTCCTCAAGTGAAGGAGCATTCTTTCCATGACATGACCAGCCATATGAACACAGCTTGCCCTTTTCTGTAAGGTTTGGGAGACTGATGGCTCACAGCATAAGCAGCTGCTACATTCAGTTTGCCAGTTTGAAACATCACTCCTTAAAAGGGTGTCTTAGGTTGATCCTCTCACCCCTCCCAGTCCTACAGGCCTGGGCTGATGGGGTAGGCTGGGGTTGTTCTCGCCTGAAGCCTGGATGAGAACAGAACTACTTTGAAAGGGCCTCTGTACAATAAATGAGCAGACTTCAATTCCTCTGGCACTGGTGAGTCATAGCTCTTAGTGGGACACTCTTCTTAGCATCTTTGTAATTCATCTCTAAATCTATCACTACACAGAGAATTTGTGTCACATTTTGACATGTGTCCAAATGTGTTCTTTTGAAGCAGGGAACTCTATTTCACATAAGAATACACACATTAAGTTTTCCTGAATGAAATATGGAATTCTCCATATTTCACCTATGAAAATCTCACCACAAACTTTCCAAAATGAAAATGGAATTATCTATATTTATAAAAAAATGTATGCACATATTATTTTCCTACATGAATTTTGGAATTCTATGTATTTCACATATGAAAAACTGGGTGCTGACTTTTCCACATGAAATCTGGAATTTTGTGTATTTCACTTATGAACATCAGGCTACTGATTTTAGTATACAAAATATGGAATTTTGATGATTTTATGTATATAATTTGGGGCATTGGTTTTCCTCAGTTGAGTATGGATTTCCTTATATGTCATATAAGAAAATCTTAGCAGAGACTTAATCCATGAGATAATGAACTTTTTATATTTCATTTAGGAAAATCTGAGTCATGATTCTCCACATGGAATATGCACTTGTCTGCATTTAATGAATGAAAATCTGGGCACTGATTTTCCTACATGAAATTTGGATTTCACTACTTTGGCATTTGAAAATCTAGGCACAAACATTTTTCCCATGAAATATAAAATTCTTGTATTTCACATTGAATCGGGGATGAACAAGTTAATATGAACTATGGAATTTTTCAAATTTCTCATTTGAAAATCTGTGTGCTGACTTTCCTTGATGAAGTACAGAATACTGTACATTTAAAAATTAAAAGAATTAGCATCAATTTTCCTACAATAAATATAGAATTTTCCATTTCTTACATAAAGTGATTTTCACGCTTGAGGTATGAAGTGACTATAAATTAAAATATGAAGTCAATGCTAGTTCAAAGTGATGAACAGGTAAGTCAAAATGCTTGAGGATGCGACCACAGCTAATAGTTGAACCTTTCCTGCTTTGAAACTCAGAGACTTGATAAAAATTATTCTTTTATTCAAAATGGGGTGACAGTAATACTAAATAAAAGACATAACCCTAAGACTTGGATTTTATCTCTTTAGCCACACTGACTCTTCAGCAGTGTTGCTTTAAGAAGCCATATGTAAGAACAGTCAGTTTGTGGACACCCGAGAGCTGTGGTCAGCAGGCCTGGTGTGAATTCACAAGTGAGCTAAAGGCCAGGTCAAGATGATATTCTAGATCCTGGCTGCTACCATTCAAATGCCAATTAGACATTCACAGATTACGTGACCCTGGAAAAGCTGTTTGACCTGACCAGTTCTCAGTATACTCATCTATAACATAGGTGTGAGGACGTCCCTGAAATTCCAGTGGTTGAGACCTTGCCTTCCAATGTGGGGGGTATGGATTTGATTCCCTAGTCAGGGAGATGAGATTCCACAAGCCATGTAGTCAGAAAAACAAAAATGTTGTCAAAGAAGGAAAGTAAAGCAATATTACAACAAATTCAATAAAGACTTTAAAAATTGTGCCCATTAAATAAGAATGTTACTGGTATGAAGCCCACTGAGACATTAGACTTCCATTCAAAAGAGATTAGCTTTTCATTCAAAAACCTGCTTTCAATTCTACAACTATGTAGCAATTACTGTCCTAGGCCCCAGTAGGGAGCAGAAGGAATTTCCCAGAGATCTGCAATTCTGCTGTTGATTTTCACTCCCTGGGTTCTACAGACATGAACCTGCAAATCACTCCAGAGCACTCTCATCTGACAGGAAGGAGATCTACAAGCTTTATGTGCCGATTAAACAGTGTGCATAAAAGCACTGGGCAAATTAAGAGAGAAGTAGACAGGAGGGCTGGGGTGGCAGGTGGGACACTTTGGGAATCTGGGATTAGCAGATGCAAACTATGATATATAAAATAAACAACAAAGTCCTTCTATATAACACAAGGAACTACAATCAATGTCCTGTGATATTGGAAAGGAATATGAAAAAGTATATGTGTATATAACAATCATTTTCTTATCTAGTCGAAATTAATACACATTGTACACAGCTATACTTCAATAAAATAAATTTTTAAAAACAGAAAACAACCTAAATGGCAAGTGTGCCCACAAGTGAAATAGAGCAAATAGAGCAGGTAAGCCTGCCCACCACATCCCTAACAAGGACCATGCCAAGAGAACAGGCAAGTTGGAGAGGGACTCCACCACTTCCTGGTCCCCTGTAATTCCTGGAAAGATCCAAGGCTGGCCCAGCCCTATCCAATCACTGGCACTCACGTTGTTAGTGTACTTGACGGTGTCTGCAGCAACATCAGCTGAAGCAGCGGTGACGGGTGAGCTGACTGAAGATGCAAGGGTGCTCATGGATCCTGAGCTTGTGACCAGGGGCAATGAATAGGTGCTGGTCACCAGGGTGATAGTGGAGGTGGACGGGTTCTATGTGATCTCTTTCTGCTGGACACCTGAAAAGCAAAGGTTCTTGGTCACCTACAGCAAGGCTGTCCCAGCTGGAAGCTGTGGTGGGAGCAGGGCCCAATCCACACTCTTCAAGTTTCTCTGTTTTCAGGGGACAAAGATTGTCACAGTGGCCAAATCTGAGCAAGGTTCCATGGAGCCCTTTCTCAGTAAATCCTCCACCTGGGTCTTTTAAGTTTCTGACAGCTCAAGGCTGCATCCTAGGATGACCACCAGCCCCCCACCCCTTTAAAGTCCCCACCTAAGAAACCTCAAGGCTGCCAATAGAATTGACTTTGCTCCAGTCAACACTTAAGGATAGGGCCCATTGCCAAGTCTCTATGGGAGGGCAGAAGCCTACCTTTAAGAGGTAACAGAGTTAGCAGAGTTAGTTAGATATTTCACAAGGACCAACACTCCCTTCCCACATTGTGTAAAAGTGTCACTTTCTGACTCTATAGAGTCCTCATGATTCTCCCTGCCTATTCCCAAATTCTCCCTTTAAAACCCCAGCCCCCTGTGTACACATTGGGGTTGATGTCAGTTCATGCTGGATATTTTGTCCTACTGCGGTAGTAAATAGCAGATTAAATCTATCCTAACTACTTCAACTAGTTTTGGACAGTTTTTTTATGTTTAACAGCACAATCTGGGAATTAGGAACCATACCATCAATGACCTCCTTCTTGCCAGCTCCCAAGTTCCCCTGGAAAGCTTATTATAGTTAAGTGTTATAAATTCAGGAGGCTGGAACTGCCCATCCCAACCTGATCCCAGACCCGATTCAGCCATTCCAAAACTTCAGACAGCAGGATCAATCCGGCTGTACTCCCATACTCTGTGTTCAGTCTTTGGGTCTTCTTCCACCCCAGTGTTTGAAGAGTTTCACTGGGGACGAGTTCCATATCTGGCTACTCTTTTACTTCACAACCTGCTGCAATTCTTATCAGTTCTCCTCCTGATGGTGCACTCAATATGTGAGAGTTTCAGTCCAAGAGCCCAGTAATGAAGGATCTCAGTGCAGGTTTCCTCATGAAACAAGACCAGTATCAGTCCTCACGAGAGCCAGACAAACAAGTCCCCATCAGATCAGCACTTTGTTCCACTTTTGTCAGCCCAGAGACTCCTACTGGGTGCTGTCATTCTCCACTTTGGCAGTGGTTTTTGACACTGGCTCTTCTTGCATTGGTTGCAGGTGTTAATCCCTTGGTATTAAGGTATCCTTTATCATCCACTTCACATACTCTACTCTTCCAAAAATAATGCTCAGCGGTTCATCAATATGCACAAAGAAACTTATGCGAAGATATTTATTGTGACAAAGCTTAAAACAGAAAAAAATAATCTGGAAGCAAGCAAAATGTCTATCAGTAGGCAAATATTTTATTAAATAAACTGGAATATTCCACACCAGTCCAAAAGAAAAAGAAAGTTATATGCACTGAAATGGATTGACCTCCAAAACATGCTGATGGGTAGGGGGAGAAAAAGGCAAGGATAGTACAATTTTTATGTTTCCAAAGAGAAAAAAAGTAAAAAATTTATGAAGTCATATATATATAAACATGTAGATAAATACATATGCATACATGAATTAGAAAAAGATCTCATTAACAATACCTCTGAGAAAGGGTGCAGAAAGAAACAGAGAATCAATAAAGACAACAGATTTTTGTATGTCTATTCATCCGTTTCACCCCGTTTTAAGATGTTTATAAAATAAAAATGAAAAAGAAAAAAAAGCAAGCTGCAAAATAATTCTTAAAAATATTGCCAAATGGAATGTGTCAGGCCTCCAGGATACAATGGCCATGCAAAAAGGGGAACTAAGAAAACAAAACAAGGACTATTTTTCTCCTGTCCATGTAGCAAAAAATGGAGGCAGTCCCACAGAGAACAGAGTGGGGAGGCTTGGTACCTTTCACAATCTGTCGTTTCTGATATCTTGTCACCTGGGAAGACTGAGGCTGCTGCTGCTGGTGCTGCATCTCCTTCATGTGCCACTTTTAGCAGGGCTTTGAAAGCTACTCGATGAGTTCCACACAACCTGCAGCATGGCCAGGGCAGTCTCTTTCGGTAAAAGCGACCTCAGCCTTTTCACCGGTTTTCCCATGGTGCTGGTGACAGCACTGGAAGCTGGGCCATGACCGTGCAGGTGGTGATGGTGGTGGCCATGACCCCAGCTGTGGGAATTTGGGAGGATAAGCGGGTGAGGACTGGCATTTTGGGGGGGGGACTGGCTGCCTGCTTTGTGGATAGTGGAGCTTTACTACGACTGAAGCCAATACATGAAAAAACAAAACAGAAAGTAGACGGGACTCAGACTGACCTGCAGGGTCGCCACGCCAGTGAGTGATATGGGACCATCCCAGGCTACCATGCCAAAGACTTTCCCTTGAATGAGAACATTCTCTCTTTATATTCTTAGGCCACTTCTGCATCATGTTCTGGCTTAAAACATCAGCTTTCTTGGGTCAGGTGCTTGTTCACATTTGAGATACTTGCCAAAACTTTTGTGGTTCTGAGGCCAACTGATCCAGCCCCTGGCCTGGAGTTGCCCACCTGCTAGCCGATGACCCAGTGGATGAACAGAATCATTGCAAGTACCTTGTTTTACAAAGTTAGAGTTCAGTAAGCACTGATAAAGACTAACCAAAGTCCATCTGGACATTAACAGGAATGCTTTCCTTAGCCAGGAAACCTACAGAGCATGCACCCCAAGGAAACAGCCTCCCAATGACCAAAGCACTGAATAACAATTAATCACCGAGAAAGAAGGGTATTGTTTTCATCTCTTCTAATTCCTTCCAGAGTAGTCTCAGCATGGTCCTGGCACCTTTACACCTAACACTCAAGGCCACTCACACCAAGAACAGAACAATCCCCAGCAAAATGGTATTTATGCAGAATTAAGAAGAGTTGATTTTGTTTTGACTGCAGTTATCCATATTGCATCATTTATTCAGAGCAAAAATACTGTATTAACCTACTGTCTGGTAGTCAAGTTTATGTCTAAAATTGAAATCAATTTTTTTTTCCAAAAGAGCTGCTGCTTCAGATAAAAAATATATTAAGGCAGTAATTTGTACGATCAGGTCTTGAGAATAACAAAAATAATAAATACAAGTGGCTAGAGTTTGAAGAACAATGCCTTTCAGCAGGAACTGGGCTATGAGTGTGGAGGGCAGGATTTCAACAGGGCAAATTTGGAGGATGACAGTTTTAGCCAAGACATGCCCAGGAATAGGTAGAATTTTGGTGAACGAGGACAGACAATGAGAAGGGCTGGCCAGAAAGCAAATTCGAGCCAGAAGCATTGAGCAGCAGAGAAGGGGTGACCACAAGAATATTCATCTGTGAGGGGAATGGGGCCAGCTCTGACTGCAGGGGCCCCAGGAACTGGAGAGATGAACATGCATCCCCAGAGAATATCCTCTCATGTTCACGCAAAAAACACTGGTGCAAGTCAGCATCCTTGATCTCAGACGATGTGCCTGGCTGAAAGTGAAGTCACTAAATCATGCCCAACTCTTTTCCAACCTCATGGACTGTAGCCTGCCAGGCTCCTCTGTCCATGGGATTTCCTAGGCAAGAATGCTGGACTGGGTTGCCATTTCCTTCCCTAGGGGATCTTCCTGACCCAGGAAAGAAATCTGGGCCTCCAGGACTGCATGCATATCATTTACTATCTGAGCCACCAACGGAGCCCTTAATGACAACACCTTTTTTAGGGGCCAAGCATGCTTCTGCTGCATGACTCCATGCCTATTATTTTTAGATTTCTATTACCCAGAAAAGACAGAAGTTCTTGATTATTCTAGGGGAAATTTTCAGTTAACTGTGTGTCCACGACAACCAAGAAGTGTGAAAGGAAAAGTGTGCTGACAGGCTGATTTTTCTTCCTGGGGGTGGGGGTTTCTTGGTCATTACACAACTGACTGGCCCTCTTGCTCCTCTGGGGAAGAATTCAGTCAATGTTCTGGGCAGGAACACAGTGTGGGATTGGAGCAGATCTCTACCTAGAGTGAGGAGCCCTTATCCTTGCCTAGGACAAGTTTTCAGATATCAGTCACAGCCACTGCCCCTTCCCTTTGCAGGGGCAGAAGTGCCTTTGAGCTTGGCCCTTCTAAAAGGCAGAGATCCCACAGGCAAGGCTTCTAACCTGCAAAAGCAACTCTAGCACTTCTCATTTCTTCCATGTGATTAAAAAATATTCTTTTGTTGTTGTTGTTATACTAGCCCGATAGCTCCATAGGGAAAGGGCAACCATGAAAAGGTCCTTTTCCTCTCTCATCTTGCAAAAGCAAACAGCTGGCTTTCTGGCATGTTTACTGCTCTGATAAAGTCCCATTGGAGCTCTTTTCCAATTAAAACAAACAAACAAGCAACAACAGAAACAGAAGTATGCAATCTGAAAACATTCCAGGCTTGACACACCCTTGGGAGGTTTCAATTTAAACACTAAAGTATTTTAATTTCTAAAGGATAGGGATGGTTTACTGGGGGCAGTGGTGGTGGGGGGAGGAAAGACCATGGAAAGTTTCATTTGTCCTAAAACTTTGGGAGTATATAATCACCTGTAGTCTCATAAAGAAGTGAACTTCTTAAACGTCAACACTCCAAAGTGATCCCACCCAACTAGCCTACTTATATCAGACTTAGGTCACTGTTTTGTACATTAATAAAAGACTTTTAAAGAGAAGGCTGGAAATGACAGATGTGATACAGGTTAAGTGTAGTCACGGTCCTGAAGTGAGCTCACTTAGCCTCTGCTCTGGGATCTCTAGCAAGAAAAGCCATCTTTCTATTTGAGGATTCAGATTCTGTGTATAAGGTGCACTCCTAACTGAATATCATTTGGAGGTTACAAGCACTCTCCAAAACACCCATCACTTAATAAACTTATGAGTTAAGGCATACGTTTGAATAGATGCTCAGCTGCATTCTGACGTGATGTCAATTCTTTAAGACTGAACTCATACTCAGGTGGCTCTGGATTTCAACCTGTGCGAAGTTCCTCTAACTGAATTATTGTTTCACAATCATCCATTGCTTAGAAGCCCCACACACTCAGAGGATTCTAGAGAAACTTCAGTCAGACACCAGTGAAAGGAAAAGCTCAGCTTCATTTTATCAACTGGAGTACTTTTCTATTTAGGGTGTGAAACACGAGCTCTTTTAACACTCTCATGTGTTTCCATTTTCACTTTGACTGCCAGGAAGCTTGGAGCCAGTTGGAAGCCTGATGTTGCTAATTCTGAAGGCTGAAATAGTTATTGTCATACACAAGCATTCCCCCAGATCTCTCACTATTCTACTTTCATCTTTCTCACTGTCTTGATTTCCATTTTATTAGTATATCACAAATCCTTTCTGAAAGGAGTGAAAACAACCCCCAAACAAAACATCTATTTCAGAAAGAAGAATAGTACAAATGTATCATTCATAGGAACACTGTTGGGATGCTGCTGCTGCCGCTAAGTTGTATCATTTGTGTCCAACTCTGTGCGACCCCATAGACAGCGGCCCACCAGACTACTCTGTCTCTGAGATTCTCCAGGCAAGACTCCTGGAGTGGGCAGCGATTTCCTTCTCCAGTGCATGAAAGTGAAAGTGAAGTAGCTCAGTCGTGTCTGACTCCTAGTGACCCCAGGACTGTAGCCTACCAGGCTCTTCCATCCATGGGATTTTCCAGGCAAGAGTACTGGAATGGGTTGACATTGCCTTTGACACAATTCCACAAACTTCATGGGATAAATGCCACATCTGTTGCTTGCTACAACATAAGATGTGGTCCCTCAACTCCAATCTGCACAGAATTAGATGTTTCAGATGCCATTCATAATTTTAAGGGATGAGGTGGTGATCCATCCTTCCTGACTGACTCAACGGCCTCTCTCTCTTGCTGCCCTGTGTCACTGAGATATTCCATCCTCTTTCAATGAACTGTCGAACTGAGGTTCCAGAACAGTTCACAGTGATACAAACACAGAGGAAAAAATGCTCAAAACCAATCCCCACCCCCAGCTTTTAGCAGCCAGACTAGAAAAACCCCAAGGAACACAAAACTGAGACGATAGCTCCTGTCAGAAGCTGTGTGTTGTCTGTTTAGTCACTAAGTCGTGTCCAACTCTTTGGTGACCCCATGGACTATAAAGCCCACCAGACTCCTCTGTCCATGGAATTCTCCAGGCACCACCCCTGGAGTAGGTTGCCATCCCCTTCTCCAGATCTTCCTGAGCCGAGGATCAAATTTGTGTCTCCTGCATTGGCAGACGAAGTCTCAGTCTTTGCCACTGAGCCACATAATGAAACCTGGTTATCTCTGTATGTAACTCACAAAGTACAAGAGGTTTTATGGCTATAATCTCCAATTTGTCCTTAAGCCATGTCTCTTTGGGTTCTTAATTAATTCTTATCTTTCTTGGGCATACCATCTCCCACTTGCCAAGTCAGCTGAGAAATCCGCTGACTGCTTCGACAATGGGCCGAATATCCTTTAAATATTTCTATGTTCTGTGGGGGGTCTGCCTGCATGCCTGGGGTGTGGCAGGTTTGAGAGCAGCCGCTGTTGATTCAGTCCCTAACAGAAGCAGAGGGGGACCGCTAAGACTCAGGCAGCAGTTCACAACTAGGGGAGATTTCGCTTTGTCAAGACAGTTTTGCAGGCCACCACTGGGTGGATGCGACTGATAGCCAGTTGGTAAAGGCCAGAGATACTGCTAAACATACTTCAATACCCAGGACAAATAATTATCTAGAATAAAAAGACAAGGTTGAGAAACATCAGACCCATGTCAGTTACATGCAAATATGGCAGAACACAGGCACAAGTGCACATCATACAATGCCCCTTGGATTTCTAGAGGCCTAAAGAAGAACTCAGCAGTCTGGTCCCACTGACCCGAAAAGTCTTATAGTCTTGTAAGAAAATGTATTTTGAGATGCCTGGGCAGCATGAGGGGAGGTAAGGTAGAATACATTCATCAAGGTCTTTGACCTGAACACTTTCATCAGTTTCAGTCTTTCCCAGTGGCTTAACATTGACAAATAATTTAGCATATATGTGAACATACTGGAAAAAGAAACTGCTTAGGTTCAAACTGACTTGACTGCTAGAAGCAACTCTTCCTTTCTAAGAGACTTCTTTTCCAGTGCTCAAAATGAACCACGCTGGGTATCAAAAAGGTAAAATGTGGGCAGGCCCAGCTTAAGTCCTTGTCCTGCTCAGTAACTAGCTAGGTGACCAGGAGCTAATCCAAGCTTTGTTGTGCCACACTTTCTGATGTCAGAGGGTGACACAACATGTAACACTACAAATGGCAAGGTGACATTATCAGAACAAATCAATAAACCTGAAACTGGTACAGTCACTCACCCTCCTCCTTGGGAGACGGTTCTTTGGCTTCCTTCTTAGATTTTTTGACCCTCCTACGCAGAATGTTATTTTCTTAAATCTATGTCAAGCCCACTGTTTGAATCAGAGTCCAGGCCCAGATGCACTGTTGGGGATTCCGCTTCACCTTTTCCCTTCAGTTTATCCTTTGTGGGATGAGGCAAGGGTTTTGCTTTGTCTGATAAGTCCTTCTCAAGCTGGGGGCTCGTCTTCTCCTAGACTGCTCTTGCGTCCACTTTTTCACTTGCTGGTGACATGCTTACAGCTCCTCTCCCATATCCACTGTGTTCAGCAATTTGGCCATTTTTTTTCTCCTTGACAGCACATGGCTTCTTGTATATCTGAGCCCCCTCTTTTCTTCAGCATCTTCTGGCTCTTTCTTGGACCTCTGCTCCTCATCACTTATAGAGTCACTTCAACTACTATCTTACTTCTCAGAATCCCCTGAATTGTTACGCTCCACAGGCATATAAACATCTGGTGAGATTTCATGTATGCCTAAGCAAACAAACAGATAAACCTGAAGGAAAAAAAAAAAAACTAGCATGTGGTGTAGTCACAGAATAAAGAGCAGGACCAAAACCCCACAAATATTTTCCATGCTCATTGCTGGAATCAAAAGAAATATACATGGTGTCACACTGGCCTGGTGGGTTTAGCATTAAACTTAAGTTGTAGCTGACTACAGGAAAATATTAGAACTTGCTGGGAAAGCAACATTTACTGACATTCAAAGATGTCATGGGACCAGGCCACATGAATCTCTGATTTATCCAGAGCTCAGTCTTGCCCTCATATGTAATACACCAGGACACAGAGAATGGGAGGCATGGAAACAAATGCTACACAGGAGTTATTAAAACTCATTTAACTTTTAACTAAACATTTTCAGTTCAGTTCAGTTCAGTTCAGTTGCTCAGTAGTGTGCGACTCCTTGAGATCTCATGAACTGCAGCACATCCAAATGTTTTTCTATTAGTAATTGGAAAGTCACCCATTTCCATGCCTCAAGCAAATGGAAAAACGATAAAACAGCAGTTTTCTACATATACAAGCAAAAATGGGAAAATCTATTTTCTAACAAGAATTTCATTTAAATCATTTAAGTTTTCTGTTCCTGGTAGGGAGTCTCATCCATCTGTAGGTAAATAATCTGATACCCTACAATTTTGAAAAGAGGAAATCCCCATCAACGCTGTATTGTCTTCTTTCTAGAGCAATGGTTACCCTGAGTGGTATCATGGAAGAGAAAATCATAAAAGGGTAAGAACCACGATCAGCCTAGCAGCATCAGCCATGAATGATCTCCATCTCCTCCAGGACTGAAATTGAAAGAACCTAAAAGAAAATTGGGTTTAATTTCTGGATCTCAGGGCTGGTGCAATTAGTAATGGAAGGTTGGCCAACAGAATGACAAGCATGGCCACAGATGCTTATATACTTGAGCCCAAAGGAGGTGAATTCAGATCCTGCTCCTCTGCTTCTATTGGTTGTGTGACCCTAAATGAGTGAACTACCTCTCTGAGCTTCTGTCCCTTCCCCTGGTTAATGGGTGTAATAATAGTGTCAACCTTCCAGGACAATCTACACACAGTGCAAGGGGCATAGGAAGTCCTCTGTAAATCCTTAATAACAATAACAAAATGAGGACATAGACCAGCTGCCTACAAGAACCCAAGACACACACCTCACTGTGCTTTGCAACTCTCTATGTCTTGCCAAGATTTGGCTGGAATCTGCTGTGAATCTGCCTCTTGGTAGAGAGGAGAAGAAAAGGAGCAGACCACTGCTGGGCAGACTCACTCCCCTCCATCAGATCCATCTCAGCTTTGCTTTGATCTTGAAAACACCACCACACTCTTGTGACAACAGGCCCTGTAGGGA
This sequence comes from Eudorcas thomsonii, assembly GCA_006408755.1. NCBI lineage: Eukaryota > Metazoa > Chordata > Mammalia > Artiodactyla > Bovidae > Eudorcas > Eudorcas thomsonii. The sequence continues at coordinate 166,629 of SJYE01018374.1, read as the reverse complement.
AAGAGTGAATAACACTCATCACTTGGCTTCTCCTAGAAAACACGTTCTTGAGTTCAGGAGTAAAATCTTTAAATACCTCTATCGTTTATCCCAACAATATTATCTACTCGAATGCTGGGCTGACTTGGACATAAGAGGCTGAAAGCACATTTGGCAGGTTTCTATTGAACTATCACCTGGGTTGCTTTCAATGCAGAAAATGAACTACTCCAGCCAGATGGTTGGTTTCCATGAAGCTCAGCATCGTTATGGATCCTCCGAAGTCAAAGATTACACTATTTACAACCTCAACAACGGCTAAGAAAATGATACTGAGTCTGGCCACTTTGCTTTGAACTTCAGGCCCAGATCAGCATGGGTTTGTAACACAGAGTGGTGCTGAGCCCTGCAGAGAATATGCTGATAAAAGATGGAGAGATCAGCTCATTTACCCAGAGACTTCGTTCTTGTCAACCTGGTCTGGAGCTCAAATTAGAAAGAAAGGGAAAAATGGAATTTCCCTGGTGGTACAGATGTTAAGACTCCATATTCCCAAATGCAGGGGGCCCCAGTTTTATCTCTAATCAGGAAACTAGATTCCACAGTTCGTGACTAAAGGTTTGCATGCCACCAATGAGGATCAAACATTCTGTGTATCACAAAAAAGACCCCGCCTAACCAAATAAATATTTAAAGAAAGGGTAAATAGAAGACAGGCACACACTCCAGCTGGTATGCTGTACCTCTCTTTGGCTCCTGATAGCTATCTGAGAAATGGGGACCAATTAGTCTTGGACAGGAACCTGTGTCTTCTTGCTCAGGTAAGATGTCACCTCCTCCTCAAACTGGCCATGGGCAAAGGCCTCTACTTAATGACTCAGGCCCAAGGGCCCTGCCTGCCCCTCCCACCACCCCAACCCCCATGTCTGCTGTGGGTCCTTGTTTGACCAAGCTGGCCCAGAATCCCAAGGATCCATGAGCATGCATTTCTTGAATTCCTTCTCCACATCCTCTGCTGCTGTGTATGCTGCTTCTGCTGCTGCTGCTGCTAAGTCACTTCAGTCATGTCCAACTCTGTGCAACCCTATAGATGGCGGTCCAATAGGCTCCCCCACCTCTGGGATTCTCCAGGCAAGAACACTGGAGTGAGTTGCCATTTCCTGTCTCCAATGCATGAATGTGAACAGTGAAAGTGAAGTTGCTCAGTCGTGTCTGACTCGTAGCAACCCCATCGACTGCAGCCCACCAGGCTCCTCTGTCCATGGGACTAGCCAGGCAAGAATACTGGAGTGGGCTGTCATTGTCTCTCAATTCAGTTTGGCCGCTCAGTCATGTCCGACTCTGCGACACCATGAATCGCAGAATGCCAGGCCTCCCTGTCCATCACCAACCCCCAGAGTTCACTCAGATTCACGTCCATCTAGTGACCCCTAAAACAAAAAAGGAACAAAAAGGTGAAAGCAGCAAAGGCGCAGAAAACAGTGAGAGACTCGGCAGGCAGGAAGCATGGGCTTTCATCCTGACATCCCCTCCAATAGACCCGAATGCACTTGGGGTCTGAAAAGGTGTGCCAAGTTTCTCTGAATCATCCCTGAAAGCAGGTCAGGAAGGATGTGGGATCCCTCAAGGAATCATCAAGAACAAAGATGAGCCATCTCTGAGCTAGGTCCACTGGCTATCAGCTCACTACCTGCTTCTTCCATCTCTTTGCTACCCCCACCCAGAATGTCACCTCCAACCACCAACCTGGTACAAAGACCAAGATACAGACTGAGTGCTGGTCTGCAGGGCTCCTCCATATCCTTCATTCTCCCCCTTAACATGGCCCTTGCACTCTGCCCAGCACCCAAGAAGGGAGGAGGCCCTTAATACCACACACCAGAGATTTACCCTTTTAAGGGGCCATAGGTAGTTACCCAAAGCCCCATCCAACCCACACAGAAGACCGGAGCCACAGAGCACTCCAATTTCATTCATCACCATAATGAGTAGAGATTAGGAAGGGCCCTGCCCCAAGGACACACTTGGGGTTGGCCACCAGGGAGATTCCAAAAGTGCTCTGAGCTTTCAGAGCACACTGGGACAACATCCTTGTCATTAGAGAAATGGCTATAAAAACCCTGAACCAAGGGTGCGTGTGTGCATGCATGTGTTTGTCTGGCATGTGTGCACATGCTGATCTGGGGCCTTTCAGAGAGCCTCTCAGGGCTAGGACTGAAGATGCTTGCAAGGAATATGGCTGAATGCACAACTCCTTTTGAGGGTGAAGAATATTCATTCAATTTTACTGGAGAGGCATCTTACAAAGTGAACAGACAGCATGAAAGAGTGAAAAAAGAATAAACAAAAAAAAAAGGAGGAGGAGGAGGGGGACTGAGGAACATAGAAAAGAGGAAGGTCCAACTAAACAGCCCCATGATTAGGACGGCAACAGCTGAACTGACAATACGACAGCAAAGGGGAAAGACAGTAGGCCCATCTCATCATTTCTGCTCTTAGAAATGAGGAGCCATTTCATTCCAAAGGGAAAACACAGGGAGCCTTTTCATGTTACATGTTGAAAAAGAAGTATCTCACAAAAATACTTCCCATGAAGCAGAGTAGCAGCAGATAGTGGTGTTGACCATGTTACAGGAGGACACCCTGCTCTCTACAACATTCCTATGTGGTTAACAGATTCTACACAGCTGTCACCGAAAAACACCACTGACCGTATTAGGTAAGGGTGAATCAATTTTTTCCATAAAAAGCCACAGTATAAATGAACTTTTGCAGGAGTATAGGTTCTACTCCAAAAAATGTCATAATATAATGGATAAAATGAATTTTGCTGCATTCCAATAAAGCTTTATTTACAAAAACAAGTTTGGGGCCAGATTTGGTCCACAGGCTGGAAACTGTGCCTGCCCCTGACTGCTAACCTTGGCTTAACATTGAAATCACTCTCTGTCCAGTCCAGAGGTTTAAAAGAATAACCCTGACTGTTTGACCCCATCCCAAGAGACTAAGTTCACTGGCATGAGGGAAGGCCTAAGCATTGGCCATATAAATGTTCCTCAGGTGTTTGCAATTGGCAGGTAAGGCTGTAAGCCCCTGTATTGGACCAGTGTTGTCTGTGATTAAAGACAATGCCTCATGATTTGCGTTAACCCTTGTGCACCTTGTATGAAAATGTGGTGTTCATGCAAACAGATCTACACATCACCACAATAATCAAGTATGAGTATGTGTGTGTACCTGTGTGTGTCTGCACTGCATTTTTTAGTTTCTTTGTTTTTGCTCTTGTTTTGGCCTGTATGCTCAGTCATGTCTTATACTTTGAAACCACATGAACTGCAGCCCACAAGGCTCCACTGTCCATGAGATTTCCCAGGCTGGAATATTGGAATGGATTGCCATTTCCTTCCCCAAGGGATCTTCTTGACCCAGAAATCAAACCCACATCTCCTGAATTTGCAGGTGGACTCTTTACCATGAAGCCACCTGGGAAGCCTTAAGGGCATGTTACCTCCCACTAGCTGAAATCTCTTAATTTTAGCCTAAAAACTGAATATTTATAATCAAAGGGAATGAAAAATAAAGCAAAACTTTTCACAAAATATGGGATCAGTGAGCTATTGTAATATTTATTATAATGAAACACACCAAAAGCCAGGAAGGGGACTGCTCTAGGGTCCCTGGGAGTAGACCTTTAGGATTAAGTGTCTCAAACTTTCAAAACTGTGTATGGACTCAACTGTCCTCCATAGAGAAAAACAGGAGCTTATCTTTCTCCTTTATTTCCTAGAAGCTTATCAAGACTCGTACCTCTGCCCTTCTATTCTGCCTGAGAATACCTGTAGAATCCAACCTGACTGTCAACACTTGAATATCTCATCAGATAGGTAGACAGCTTAGGGTATAAATGAAAACCAGGGATTCAAAGACAAAGAGAGAGAGAAAGAAAGAGAGAGAGAGAGAGAGAGAGAGAGAGAGAGAGAGAGAGAGAAAGAAAGAAAGGAGAAAGAAAGGAAGGAAGAATGAATGAACACCCACATTAGAGAAATGAAGCATGAACCTTACATTGTTGAAGGAAGCATAAATCAGAACCACCCTTCAGAGAGCAATCTGGTAATATCTCTCCAAATATCAGCAGCACAGAGCCTGTGACCCGCAGCTGCAATTCTAGGGACATATTCTGTGGATTCACTCCTACCTGGGCAGAAGGGTCCTCATCGAAGCTGTTTCCAACAGTACAAATGGAGAACTACTCAATAACTAAAGTGTCTGGATGAATAAGTACTGTTCACCTTTAAAGGAAATAAAATACAGCCACTAAAATAACTGTGATAGCTCTGTGTGCCATGGTATGGAAACCCCATCTGTTTAAGGAAAACAGTAAAGGATATTAGCGCTCGTGTAGGGGATAAAACGAGGAAAGGAAATGTAGATACTAATATATGTGTTCTTGGGCTTCTCAATGTGAACATTTGGGCCTAGCAGGATAGGGGTAAAGGGCCAGGAGCAGTTCTGGCACGAAAAAAATGTTTGACAGCAATCCTGACCTCCATCCACTAGATGGCAGTATCACTTACATCCCAGCTGTCACAAAGAAAAGGATTCCCTGGTGGACCAGTGGTTAAGACTCCGTCTTCCAACACAGGAAGCACAGGTTTGATACCTGGGAACGAAGGTCCCACATGAGACACACAGTGCAGCCCTCCCCTAGACTCTGCTTCAATAATTGCTGCTGCTAAATCGCTTCAGTCATGTCCGTCTCTGTGTGACCCCAGAGATGGCACCCCAACAGGCTCCCCCATCAAAACAATGTTTAGACATTGCTAAATGGGGACCAGATCACCCAAGATGAGGTCAAAAAGAGCTTCCCAAGGAGACTAAATAAAGCAGACAGGACAGAGGATGGGCAGGGGAAAAAAAAAAAAGCCAACACGTCACTCTATTCTTTTCACAGGCAAGGGGGGCGAGAGATAAAGAGGAATTCGTGATCAGGGGTTACAGGTATAGAGGTATAGACTGACTTTTCATTAATCATCTTTATGTACTTTGACTTGGAGAAGTGGATGGCAATCCACTCCAGTATTCTTGCCTTCAGAATTTAATGGACAGAAGAGCCTGGCAAGCTACAATACCTTGGGATCTTATTTTGACTGCTCATTCCCTTGTGCATTCATTACACATAAAAACATGTTTTTTCTTCAATTATATAATTCCACAAAAATAAGAACACACTAATGAACAGCCACTTCATCCCTGTGGTGTCAAATGGAAGAGAACCTAAGGCTCCAGGCATAAGAGGAAAAGGGTTTAAGATCATGCTTTCGTTACAAGAGGCATGGGTTCCATCTCTTGTCAGGGAACTAAGATTCTGTATGCCACGAGTCATGTCCCACCTCCAAAAAAGTTTTAAAACAAAAATATAAACACTTCTTAAAAAAAAAAAACTCCTTTATTAAAAAGACATAGGCAGACTATAAAAACTGGTCTTTCAGGAGGTACAAGATATGGGCTCCTTCAAAGGAATAATATCTTTAGACAAGACACCCTGGAAAATGCTCTTATCAATATCAGTGAAAGAGAGATCTCTCTCTCACCTCATCCCTCTTTAAGGAAAAAAAATAAATCAAGACAACACTAGAAAACCGGAGAACCAAGCCTTGTGCCCATGCCCTATAAGAATGCCTGGATTGCAAAGTCTTGCTTTCTGCAGAGAAAAGCAAGGAGGCTGGTGACATAGACAGTGGAAGAATAAACAAAAGGAAAGCTTTCAGGTCTGAGGATTTCTGGGGTGTGTGTGTGTGTATGTGTGTGTGTGTGTGTGTGTGTTTTAAATTCAGGGTTAGACAGCACAAGTTCAATGGATGGGAGCTGTTTGCTTGAAAAAAAAAAAAAAAAAAGAAGCACCTTGTGCTTCATTCCACTGCCATCCAAATCCTTACCTGACCCTTGACTCCTACAGCTGGGCCAACGAACCCTACAGCACTTAGTGGTGAGAGCACATGAAAGTGAAAAGATGCCCCATCCTGCAGCATTGAAGTTTGTTTGTCTGGTTAAAGACAAGCTACATGGCTGCTGCTGCTGCTGCTAAGTCACTTCAGTCTTGTCCCACTCTGTGCAGTCCCATAGATGGCAGACCAACAGGCTTCCTTGTCCCTGGGATTCTCCAGGCAAAAACACTGGAGTGGGTTGCCATTTCCTATTCCAATGCATAAAAGTGGAAAGTGAATGTGAAGTCGCTCAGTCATCCGACTCGTATACACCCATGGCAGATACATGTCAATGTATGACAAAACCGATACGGTATTGTAAAGTAAAATAAAGCAAAAAATATTTTTTTAAAGTGAAAGTGAAGTTGTTCAGTCGTCTGACTCTTCACATCCCCATGGACTGTAGCTTTACCAAGTTTCTCCACACATGGGAATTTCCAGGCAAGAGTACTAGAGTACTGAAGTACATGGCAGACAGACCCAAATTTAAAGGCCAGATTCAACCACAAACCATGTGTAATCCTGTGTAGGTAACTTTATTTCTCCATGCAACGGTGCTCTTACCTTACCTTGAAGGTTACTGTATATTTTTGAATCGTTTTCAAATCAGTTCAGTCACTCAGTCATTTCAGACCCTTTGCGACCCCATGATTCACAGCACACCAGGCCTCTCTGTCCATAACCAACTCCCGGAGTTCACTCAGACTCAGGTCCCTTGAGTCAGTGATGCCATCCAGCCATCTCATTCTCTGTCGTCCCCTTTCTCTCCTGCACCCAATCCCACCCAGCATCAGAGTATTTTCCAATGAGTCAACTCTTTGCATGAAATTAACTTTTTGAAGAATACATAAATCTTAACACATATGCAGATGCAAGTAAACACCAGGAGAAAATGTGCAGGAGGCAGAACAATTCCATCTACCAAAGAATCTACCATATGCCATTCCATCTACCAAATGATTGTGATCTATAGTGAAACCCTCCTCAACTCCAGGCAATAACTCATCTTTTTACTTCTCTATAATTTTGCCTTTTCTAGTTTTTGGTTTTCATGTTTTGTTTTATGAATGAAGCACTATTTTGTTAGACAGAATAATGTGGTTATCATCCCTATGACTCATTTTTATCTGATCAAAGTAGTTATGTGGATGGCAAACATCAGCTGTCAAGAGAATTATCATGTCCCTCCATTTCCTGTTTTTTTTTCTACATGTTCACAGCACTTTTAACCAGTCTCTGTCTGGTTCTCTTGGCATCTGGTAATGGAAATTCCAGCCCATAAATTGCCAACATTGCCAATGCTTTTGTTTTCACTGACATGAAGCATATGTCCCAGGAATGGAAGGAGATGGCAAAAAGGTTTTGCATAGATAGCCCTGAGACTCAACTGCGCCCACCACCAATACTCATGCCAGGAGAAAACCTTTCACTCCCACCATGTGACTCAAGTCAAACAGAAAGACCCAGAGCACTGCACAGATGCCCAAGGATAGCCTCATTGGGAAAGGAGCTATTCCTGTCAAATATGACTTGCAAAGGGGAAGTGTGACAATGAGAATGCCTCTCTACAGCTTTCTTTTTGAGGGAATGGAGGTGGGGGTGAGTGTGAGAGAGCAAATCACACTGCTGAGAACTAGGAGTGAACCCCAGGGGCCCAGCTGGGTCCTTGCATGTTCAAATAAGTAGTCCCCACCAGCCAACCTGAGTTGGAGTCCCTCAAGCCACTATCCCTTCATTTCTGGGCTGCAAGACCAGGTGTCTGTGATAAACAAGACCTCAGCCTCTGTGGGGACAGAAACTGGCTCCAGCCCCACCACCTTTGCCTCTGCAATACCATCCCTAGGGCTCCCTCTCCAATCCTCAGTTCCTCCATCTGTAAATAGCATCCCAGGAAAAGATGAGCCCAGAGTGCACTGACCACCAGAGTTTGTGGCTTCAAGCTGGATGATCACTCCACACTGGTGGTGGCCAGTTCATCCCTAAAACCTGGTATATTCAAAAGGCTCCAGATAATACACCCCAAGTGTTGCTTGTCTGCTGCTCCTTTCTCACCCTCTCTTCTCATGTTGCTCAGTGCCTACATGCACAAGTGCACTTCCCTGATGGCAAATAATCCTCCTGCCAAAGCAAGAGACACAGATTCGATCCCTGGATAGGGAAAGTCCCCTGGAGAAGGAAATGGCAACCCATTCCAGTATTCTTGCCTAGAAAGTCCAATGGACAGAGAAGCCTGGGGGCTACAGTCCATGCAGTTGCAGAGTCACACAGGACTGAGCAACTAAACAATAACAACATGGGCAAGTGGCTCAGTACTCTCACTTTCACCTTATGCTCTGGGCCAGGGTCTCTGAACCTTAGCACTACTGCCATTGCACCTGAATAATTTCCTGTTATCGGGACTGTTCTGTGCACTGCAAAAATTTAGCAGCATCACCAATCACTTGCCAGCAGCATCCTTCATTCCCCACATCCCCTAAGTTATGAGACCTACATCTTTTAATCCAGTCCCATGAATACATCTATATTCTCAGAATTATATGTTCTGCCCTGACCCTGACTGATTCAACCCTCCAACTGCCCTCATATCCTCTCCACCTAGGATTCTAGCAGGCATCTCAAAGTTGTAACGTTGAAATCTGAACCCGTGGCTCTTGTTTCTCCTGCCATAACCAAATCTATCAACCCAGGCATGTCCCAGCAAATCTCTGTTGCAGGGCCTGCTCCAGAGGCCAGTAACAATAGCCTCCTCATTGAGATGCAACAATGGCTCCAGCAATCATAAGGTGGCTGGACCAAAAGAGAAATGAAGCTCCACTAGGGATATGTCTAGTGATCAAAGTAAATCTGATGCTGTAAAGAATGGTACTGCATAGGAACCTGGAATCTTATGTTTGTGAAACAAGGTAAGTTGGATGGGGGTCAAGCAGGAGAGAGCAAGGGTAAACCTCAGCGTCTTAGGATTCAGGGAACTAAAATGGATTGGAATGAGCAAATTTAACTTGGATGGCCATTATATCTACTACAGTGGGCAAGAATCCCATAGGAGAAATGGAGGAGCCCTCATAATCCATGAAAGAGTCTGAAATTCAGTACTTAGGTGCAACCTCCAAAATGGAAGAATGAACTCAGTTCATTTCCAAGGCAAACGATTCAGTATCACTGTAATTGAAGTCTATGCCTCAAACGCTGATGCTGAAGCAGCTGAAATTAATCAGTTCTATGAAAACCTACACAAACTTGCCGAACTAACACAAAATGAAAGATGTCCTTATCACCACAGGGGATTGGAATGCAAAAGTAGGAAGTCAAGAGGTACCTGGAGTGATAGGCAAGTTTGACCTTGGAGTACAAAAGGAAGCAAGGCACAGACAACCAAATTCTACCAAGAGAATGCACAGGTCATAGTATATATCATTTTACAACTCACAAGAGATGACTTTATAGAAGGATGTCACCAAATGCTCTATGCCAATGTCAGACTGATAGTATTCTTGGTAGCAATCAAGGGGGAGAAGCTGGATATGATCAGCAAAATCAATACCTGGACTTGACTGTGGATTATCATTATATCATCAGATCCTCAGGGCAAAATGCAGGCTTAAACTAAATGGGGCAGAGTGGTGTGGGGGCAGAGGGCAAAACCACTAGGCCAGTCAGGTACAACTTCAATTAAATCCACCCTGAATATGCAGTGGTAGTGACAAATAGTTTCTAAGGTTTGGATCTAGTAACCAGAATGCCTCAATTACTGTGGAAGGAGATCTAAAATATTGTACAGTGAACAAGCCCATCCCAATGAAAAAGAAAAACATGAAGGCAAAGTGATTGTTTGAGGAGGGTTTACAAATAGCTGTGGAAAGGAGAGAAGCAAAAAGCTTGATGAAAGGGCAAATGTACCCCCAACTAAGTGCAAGTTCCAGAGAATAGCAGAGAGACAAGCAGAGCTTCTTCAATAAACAATGAAGAGAAACAGAAGGAAAAAATAGAAGGGGAAAGACTAGGGATCTCTTCAAGAAAACTGGAAATATCAAAAGAACATTTCATCGAAAGATATGCACAAGAAAGGACAGAAACAATAAAGACTGAAAATAAGCAGGAGAGATCAAGATACGATGGAAATAATATACAGGAAGTAGAAAAATAAAAGGCATAAACGACCCAGATAAGCACAATGGTGTGATCTTTCACCCACAGCCAGCAATTCTGGAGCATGAAATCAAGGGAAGTGATGGAATTTCAGCAGAGCTATTTAAACTCCTAGACAATGGTATCAAGGTGGTGCTGAACTCAGTTCAGTTCAGTTCAGTCGCTCAGTTGTGTACAACTTTTTGCAACTCCATTAAGTGCAGCACACCAGGCCTCCCTGTCCATCATCAACTCCTGTAGTTCAGTCAGCCTCAAGTCCATCGAGTCCGTGATGTCATCCAGTCATTTCATCCTCTCTTCCCCTTCTGTACTGCCCTCAATCTCTCTCAGCATCAGAGTCTTTTCCAATGTGTCAACACTTTGCATGAGGTGGCCAAAGTACTGGAGTTTCAGCTTTAGCATCATTCCTTCCAAAGAAATCCCAGGGCTTATCTCCTTCAGAATGGACTTGTTGGATCTCCTTGCAGTTCAAGGGACTCTCAAGAGTCTTCTCTAACACCACACTTCAAAAGCATCAATTCTTTGGCACTCAGCCTTCTTCACAGTCCAACTCTCACATCCATACATGACCACAGGAAAAACCATAGCCTTGACTAGACAGACCTTAGTCGGCAAGATAATGTCTCTGCTTTTGAATATACAGTCTAGGTTAGTCATAACTTTTCTTCAAAGGAGTAAGCGTCTTTTAATTTCATGGCTGCAGTCACCATCTGCAGTGATGTTGGAGCCCCCCAAAATAAAGTCTGACACTGTTTCCACTGTTTCTCCATCTATTTCCCATGAATTGGTGGTATCAGATGCCATGATCTTCGTTTTCTGAATGTTGAGCTTAAAGACAACATTTTCACTCTCTTCTTTCAATTTCATCAAGAGGCTTTGTAGCTCCTTTTCACTTTCTGCCATAAGGGTAGTGTCGTCTATATATCTGAGGTTATTGATATTTCTTCTAGCAATCTTGATGCCAGCTTGTGTTTCTTCCAGTCCAGCATTTCTCATGATGTACTCTACATATAAGTTAAATAAGCAGAGTAACAATATACAGCCTTGACACAATCCTTTTCCTATTTGGAACCAGTCTGCTGTTCCATGTCCAGGTCTAACTGTTGCTTCCTGACCTGCATACAGATTTATCAAGAAGTACGTCAGATGATATGGTATTCCCATCTCTCTCCGTATTTTCCACAGTTTATTGTGATCCACGCACAGTCGAAGGCTTTGGCATAGTCAATAAAGCAGAAATGTTTTTTGTTGTTGTTTGTTTGTTTGTTTGTTTCCTGGATCTCTCTTGCTTTCTCTATGATCCAGTGGATGTTGGCAATTTGATCTCTGGGTCCTCTGCCTTTTCTAAAATCAGCTTGAACATCAGGAAATTCATGGTTCACGTGTTGTTGAAGCCTGGTTTGGAGAATTTTGAGCATTATTTTACTAGCATGTAAAATGAGTGCAATTGTGTGGTAGTTTGCACATTCTTTGGCATTGCCTTTTGTGGGGGTTGGAATGAAAACTGACCTTTTCCGGTCCTGTGGCCACTGCTGAGTTTTCCAAATTTGCTGGCATATTGAGTGCAGCACTTTCACAGCATCACCTTTCAGGATTTGAAATAGATCCGCTCGAGTTCCATCACCTCCACTAACTTTGTTGGTAGTGATGCTTTGTAAGGCCCACTTGACTTTACATTCCAGGATATCTGGCTCTAGATGAATGATCACACCTTCTTGATTATCATGGTCATGAAGATCATTTTTGTACAGTTCTTCTGTGTATTCTTGCCACCTCTTCTGAATATCTTCTGCTACTGTTAGGTCCATACCATTTCTGTCCTTTATCAAGCCCATCTTTGCATGAAATGCTCCTGTGGTATCTCTAATTTTCTTGAAGAGATCTCTAGCCTTCCCCATTCTGTTTTCCTCCCTGTTTCTTTGCATTGATCACTGACGAAGACTTTCTTATCTTTTCTTGCTATTCTTTGGAACTCTGCATTCAGATGCTTATATCTTTCCTTTTCTCCTTTGTTTTTTTAATTCTCTTCTTTTCTTTCTTTTTTTTTAAATTTATTTATTTATTTATTTTTTAAAAAATTACAATACTGTATTTGTTTTGCCATACATTGACACGAATCAGCCATAGGTGAACACAATCTCCCAATGCTGAAGCCCCCTCCCACCTCCCACCCCACATCCTCTACTTGAATCATCCTGTGCATCAGCCCCATGCATCCTGCATCCTACATTGAACATAGGTTGGCACTTCGTTTCTTAGAGGAAAATATACATGTTTCATTGCCATTCTCCCAAACCATCCCACCCTTTCCCTCTCCCTCAGAGTACAAAAGTCCACTCTATAACTCTGTGTCTCTTTGTTGTCTCACATATAGGGTCATCACCACTGTCTTCTAAATTCCATATATATGTGTCAAAATACTGTATTGGTGCTTTTCTTTCTGGCTTACTTCACTCTGTATAATCAGTTCCAATTTCATCCATCTCATTAGAACTGAGTCGAATTTATTCTTTTTAAGGGCTGAGTAGTATTCCATAGTGTATATGTACCACAGCTTTCTTATCCATTCATCTGCTGATGGACATCTAGACTGCATCCGTGTCCTGGCTATTATAAACAGTGCTGCAATGAACATTGGGGTACATGTGTCTCTTTCAATTTTGGTTCCCTCGGTGTGTATGCACAGCAGTGGGATTGCTGGGTCATAAGGCAGTTCTATTTGCAATTTTTTTAAGGAATCTCCACATTGTTTTCCATAATGGCTCTACTAGTTTGCATTCCCACCAGCAGTGTAAGAGGGTTCCCTTTTCTCCACACCCCCCTCTCCAGCATTTATTGCTTGTAGACTTTTGGATTGCAGCTATTCTGACTGGTGTGAAATGGTACCTCATTGTGGTGTTGATTTGCATTTCTCTGATAATGAGTGATGTTGAACATATTTTCATGTGTTTATTAGCCATCCATATGTCTTCTTTGGAGAAATGCCTATTTAATTCTTTGGCCCATTTTTTTTATTGGATCATTTATTTTTCTGGAGTTGAGCTGCATAAGTTGCTTATATATCTTTGAGATTAGTTGTTTGTCAGTTGTTTCATTTGCTATTGTTTTCTCCCATTCAGAAGGCTGTCTTTTCACCTTGCTTGTAGTTTCCTTTGTTGTGCAGAAGCTTTTCATTTTAATTGGATCCCATTTGTTTATCTATGCTTTTATTTCCAGTATACTGGGAGTTGGATCATAGAGGATCCTGCTGTGATTTATGTTGGAGAGTGTTTTGCCTATGTTCTCCTTTAGGAGTTTTATAGTTTCTGGTCTTACATTTAGATCTTTAATCCATTTTGAGTTTATTTTTGTGTATGGTGTTAGAGAGGGGTCTAGTTTCATTCTTTTACAAGTGGTTGACCAGTTTTCCCAGCACCACCTGTTAAAGAGACTGTCTTTACTCCATTGTATATTCTTGCCTCCTTTGTCGAAGATAAGGCGTCCATAGGTGTGTGGGTTAATCTCAGGGCTTTCTATTTTGTTCCATTGATCTATATTTCTGTTTTTGTGCTAGTACCATACTGACTTAATGACTGTGGCTTTGTAGTAGAGCCTGAAGTCAGGCAAGTTGATTCCTCCAGTTCCATTTTTCTTTCTCAAGATTGCTTTGGCTATTCGAGGTTTTTTGTATTTCCATACAAATCTTGAGATTATTTGATCTAGTTCTGAGAAAAATACTGCTGGTAGCTTGATGGGAATTGCATTGAATCTGTAGATTGCTTTGGGTAGTATACTCATTTTCACTATATTGATTCTTCCAACCCATGAGCATGGTATATTCCTCCATCTATTAGTGTCTTCTTTGATTTCTTTCATCAGTGTTTTATAGTTTTCGATATATAGGTCTTTAGTTTCTTTAGGTAGGAATATTCCTAAGTATTTTATTCTTTTCGTTGCAATGGTGAATGGAATTGTTTCCTTAACTTCTTTTTCTACTTTCTCATTATTAGTGTATAGGAATACAAGGGATTTCTGAGTGTTGATTTTATATCCTGCAACTTTACTATATTCACTGATTAGCTCTAGTAGTTTTCTGGTCGAGTCTTTAGGATTTTCTATGTAGAGGATCATGTCATCTGCAAACAGTGAGAGTTTTACTTCTTCTTTTCCAATTTGGATTCCTTGTATTTCTTTTTCTGCTCTGATTGCTGTGGCCAAAACTTCCAGTACGATGTTGAAGAGTAGTGGTGAAAGTGGACACCCTTGTCTTGTTCCTGACTTTAGGGGAAATGGTTTCAATTTTTCGCCATTGAGGATAATGTTAGCTGTGGGTTTGTCATATATAGCTTTTATTATGTTGAGGTATGTTCCTTCTATTCCTGCTTTCTGGAGAGTTTTTATCATAAATGGATGCTGAATTTTGTCAAAGGCTTTTTATGCATCTATTGAGATAATCATATGATTTTTATTTCTCAGTTTGTTAATGTGATGAATTACATTGTTTTTCTTGCGGATATTGAAGAATCCTTGCATCCCTGGGATAAAGCCCACTTGGTCATGTTGTATGATCTTTTTAATGTGTTGCTGGATTCTGATTGCTAGGATTTTGTTGAGGATTTTTGCGTCTATGTTCATCAGGGATATTGGCCTGTAGCTTTCTTGTTTTGTGGTGTCTTTGTCAGGTTTTGGTATTAGGGTTATCGTGGCCTCATAGAATGAGTCTGGAAGTTTACCTTCCTCTGCAATTTTCTGGAATAGCTTCAGTAAATAGGTGTTAGCTCTTCTCGAAATTTTTGGTAGAATTCCGCTGTGAAGCCGTCTGGACCTGGGCTTTTTTTTGCTGGAAGATTTCTGATTACAGTTTCAATTTCCGTGCTTGTGATGGGTCTGTTAAGATTTTCTATTTCTTCCTGGTTCAGTTTTAAAAATTGTACTTTTCTAAGAATTTGTCCATTTCTTCCAAGTTGTCCATTTTATTGGCATATAATTGCTGATAGTAGTCTCTTATGATTCTTTGTATCTCTGTGTTGTCTGTCGTGATCTCTCCATTTTAATTTCTAATTTTGTTGATTTGATTCTTTTCTCTTTGTTTCTTGATGAGTCTGGCTAATGATTTGTCAATTTTATTTATCCTTTCAAAGAACCAGCTTTTTGCTTTGTTAATTTTTGCTATGGTCTCTTTTTTTTTCTTTTGCATTTATTTCTGCCCTAATTTTTAGGATTTCTTTCCTTCTACTAACTCTGGGGTTCTCTATTTCTTCCTTTTCTAGTTGCTTTAGGTGCAGAGTTAGGTTATTTGTTTGATTTTTTTCTTGTTTCTTGACCTATGCTTTTATGGCTATGAACTTTCCTCTTAGGACTGCTTTTAAAGTGTTCCAAAGGTTCTGTGTTGTTGTGTTTTCATTTTCATTTGTTTCGATGCATATTTTGATTTCTTTTTTGATTTCTTCTGTGATTTGTTGATTATTCAGTAGGGTGTTGTTCAGCCTCCAAATGTTGGAATTTTTAATAGTTTTTCTCCTATAATTGAGATCTAACCTTAGTGCATTATGGTCAGAGAAGATGCTTGGAATAATTTTATTTTTTTTGAATTTATCAAGGTTAGATTTATGAACCAGAATGTGATCTATCCTGGAAAACGTTCCGTGTGCACTTGAGTAAAAGGTGAAATTCATTGTTTTGGGATGAAATGTCCTTTAGATATCAATTAGGTCTAACTGGTCAATTGTATCATTTAACGTTTGTGTTTCTTTGTTAATTTTCTGCTTAGTTGATCTGTCCATAGATGTGAGTGGGGTATTAAAGTCTCCCACTATTATTGTGTTATTATTAATTTCCCCTTTCATGATTGTTAGCAATTGTCTTACATATTGCAGTGCTCCTATGTTGGGTGCATATATATTTATAATTGTTATATCTTCTTCTTGGATCGATCCTTTAATCATTATGTAGTGGCCTTCTTTGTCCCTTTTCACAGCCTTTGTTTTAAAGTCTATTTTATCGTATATGAGTATTGCTACTCCTGCTTTCTTTTGGTCTTTATTTGCATGGAATATCTTTTTCCAGCTCTTCACTTTTAGTATGTATGTGTCCGTTGTTTTGAGGTGGGTCTCTTGTAGGCAGTATATAGAGGGATCTTGTTTTTGTATCCATTCAGCCAGTCTTTGCCTTTTGGTTGGGGCATTCAACCCATTTACATTTAAGGTAATTATTGATAAATATGCTTCTGTTGCCATTTACTTTATTGTTTTGGGTTCGGGTTTATACGTCTTTTTTTGTATTTCCTTTCTAAAGTCTATCCTTTAGTATTTGTTGGAGAGCTGGTTTGGTGGTGCTGAATTCTCTCAGCTTTTGCTTGTCTGGAAAGCTTTTGATTTCTCCTTCATATTTGAATGAGATCCTTGCTGGGTACAGTAGTCTTGGCTGAAGGTTATTATCTTTCATCACTTTAAGTATGTCTTGCCATTCCCTCCTGGCCTGAAGAATTTCTATTGAAAGATTTGCAGTTATTCTTATGGGGATCCCCTCGTGTATTATTTGTTGTTTTTCCCTTGCTGCTTTTAATATTTGTTCTTTTTGTTTGGTCTTTGTTAGTTTGATTAAAATATGTCTTGGGGTGTTCCACCTTGGGTTTATCCTGTTTGGCACTCTCTGGGTTTCTTGGACTTGGGTGATTATTTCCTTCCCCATTTTAGGGAAGTTTTCAACTATTATCTCCTCAAGTATTTTCTCATGGTCTTTCTTTTAGTCTTCTTCTTCTGGGACTCCTATAATTCGAATGTTTGAGCGTTTCATATTGTCTTGGAGGTCTCTGAGGTTGTCCTCATTTCTTTTAATTTCCCTTTCTTTTTCCCTCGCTGATTCATTTATTTCTACCATTCTATCTTCTATTTCACTAATCCTATCTTCTGCCTCCGATATTCTACTATTTGTAGCCTCCAGAGTGTTTCTGATCTCATTTATTGCATTATTCATTATATGCTGACTCTTTTTTTATTTCTTCTAGGGCCTTGTTAAACCTTTCTTGCATCTTCTCAATCCTTGACCCCAGGCTCTTTATCTGTGATTCCACTTTGATTTCAAGATTTTGGATCATTTTCACTATCAGTATTCGGAATTCTTTCTCAGGTAGATTCCCTATCTCTTCCTCTTTTGTTTGGTTTGCTGGACATGTCTCCTGTTCCTTTACCTTCTGGGTATTCCTCTGTCTCTTCATCCTGGTTATATTGCTGCGTTTGGGGTGGCTTTTTTATATTCTGGGAATTTGTGGAGTTCTCTTTATTATAGAGTTTCCTCTCTGTGTTTGTGGTTATATCAGTGGCTTGTCAAAGTTTCTTGATCAGGGAGGCTTTTGTTGGAGTTCTGGTGGGTGGATCTGGATTCCCTCTCTCTGGAGTGCCGTGCCGTGTGAAGTAATGGGTTATGTGACGTCAGTGGTTTTGGAGTATTTTGAGTTGCCTGTATATTGAAGCTCAGGGGCTTGTTCTTGTGTTGCTGGATAATTTGCGTTGTATGTCTTGCTCTGGATTTTGTTGGCCCTTGGGCAGTGCTCAATTTTAGTATAGGTATGAAGGCGTTTGATGAGCTCTAATTGGATAATGTTCCCTGTATTCAGGAATTCTTTGATGATCTCAGGATTTGGACTTACGCCTCCTGATTCTGGTTTTCAGATTTATTTTTTAGAATAGGCTCATGATTTCTCCGTCTATTCAGCATTAATGTTAAAACATCTAGGTTAATGATGATAGGTTTCTCCACCTTGAGGGTCTTCCCTAGAGGATAGGTGAGTTACTTGGAGGAGAGAAGAGGGAGGGAGTAGTTAGAGGTGAGTGGAATGGGGTGAGGTGGAATCATAAGAGGGAAAAGCAAGTTAGCCCGTAACCACTTTCTTGTGTGCGCTCCGAAGTCTGGACCGCTCAGAGGTGGTCACAGAGTTATACATGGAAGAGGAGAGGAAGGAAGTAGATAGAGGTGGACAGTAGGATAAAAGAGGGAGATGGGAAGGAGGGATACAGATCCGGTCAGTGACCAGTTCCCTTAGAGTTCTCCTCCTTCTGGAACGCACAGAGTTTCATAGGGTTGGGTAGAGAGGGTGAGGGGGAGGGAGGAGACAAAAGCCACCTGGTGGCAAAAAGGGAGATTCCAGAGGTGGAGAGAGTGGTCAAGCCAGTAGTCTTGCACTCATGTAAAACTGGGTACTGAGGATTAGGTTTTTAAAAGTACAAAATTGGCAACAAATACCAAAATGCCAAGATTAAAAATCTGGAGTATAAATTGGATTTTCAAAGATATATTACTGAAGAGAAGATGAAGAAGTAGAGAGAAATTAAAAAAAAAAATAGAGAAAAAAGAAAAAAGAAAAAAAAAAAGAAAAAAGAAAATATAATAAAATCTCCAGAATAATTAAAAGACAACTTCCTTCACCTATAAGACTATATACGGCATTCGCTTAAACGATAGTTTTTTTTTTTTTTTTTAAGTAATATTAGGTTCCAAAAATAATAACTAGAAATATAGAAGACTGGCTTTGAAGCCAATGATCTGCTTTGCTGGGTGCCTGATGTCCTCTGCCAGCAGTCAGAAGTTATTTTGTGGAATTTGTTCAGCGTTGAAATGTTCTTTTGATGAGGTAGAGAGGGAGAAAGTGTTCTCCCCATCCTATTCCTCCGCCATCTTTCTTCTCTTCTTTTCACAGCTATTTGAAAGGCCTCGCCAGACAACCATTTTGCCTTTTTGCTTCTTTTGCATTTCTTTTCCCTGAGGATGACCTTGATCCCTGTCTCTTGTACAATGTCACGAGCTTTATTCCATAGTTCATCAGGTACTATACCTATCTATCAGGTCTGGCGTCTTAAAGCTATTTCTCACTTCCACTTTATAATCAAAAGGGATTTGATTTAGATCATACCTCAATGGTCTTTCCGGTTTTCCATACTTTCTTCAATTTAAGTCTGAATTTTGCAATAAGAAATTCATGATCTCAGCTACAGTCAGCTCTGCATCTTGTTTTTGCTGACTGTATAGTGTGTCTCCATCTTTGGCTGCAAATAATATAATCAATCCGATTTTGGTGTTGACCATCTGGTGGTGTCCATGTGTAGAGTCTTCTCTTGTGGTGTTGGAAGAAGGTGTTTGCTATGACCAATGCGTTTTCTTGGCAAAACTCTATTAGTCTTTGCCCTGCTTCATTCCACATTCCTAGGCCAATTTGGAAGAGATACCCCACGTCCAAGGTAAGAGAAACCCAAGTAAGATGGTAGGTCTTCAATGAGGGCATCAAAGGGCAGACACACTGAAACCATACTCACAGAAATCTAGTCAATCTAATCACACGAGGACCACAGCCTTGTCTAACTCAGTAAAACTATGCTATGCCCGTGGGGCAACTCAAGATGTGTGGGTCATGATGGAGAGGTATGATAGAATGTGGTCTAGTGGAGAAGAGAATGACAAACCACTTCAGTATTCTTGCCTTGAGAACCTCATGAACAGTATGAAAAGGCAAAATAGTAGGATACTGAACAAGGAACTTCCCAGGTCAGTAGGTGCCCAATATGCTACTGGAGATCGGTGGAGAAATAACTGCAGGATGAATGAAGAGATGAAACCAAAGCAAAAACAATACCCAGCTATGGATGTTAATGGAGACAGAAACAAGGTCCAATGTTGTAAAGAACAATATTGCATAGGAACCTGGAATGTCAGGTCCATGAATCAAGGCCAATTGAAAGTGGTCAAACAGGAGATGGCAAGAGTGAACGTTGACATTCTAGGTATTAGCAAACTAAAATGGACTGGAATGGGTGAATTTAACTCAGTTTACCATTATATCTACTACTGTGGGCAGGAATGCCTCTGAAGAAATGGAGTAGCCATCATGGTCAACAACAGATTCCGGAATGCAGTACTTGGATGCAATCTCAAAAAAGACAGAATGAACTATGTTTGTTTCCAAGGCAAACCATTTAGTATCACAGTAATCCAAGTCTATGCCCTAACCAGTAATGCTGAAGAAACTGAAGTTGAACAGTTCTATGAAGACCTAAAATACCTGGTAGAACTAACACCCAAAAAAGATGTCCTTTTCATTATAGGGGACTGGAGTGCAAAAGTAGGAAGTAAAGAAACACCTGATGCTGGACTCAAGAAGTCAGCAAATCTGGAAAACCCAATAATGGCCACAGGCCTGGAAAAAGTCAACATTTTTCCTAATTCTCAAGAAGGGCAGGACTCAAGAACATTCAAACCACCACACATTTGTGCTTATCTCCTTTGCTAATAAAGTTATGCTCAAAATCCTTCATGCTAGGCTTCAGCATTACATGACCTGAGAAATTCTGGATGTTCACTGTAGGTTTAAAACATCTGAAGAATTGGAGCTCAAGTTGTCACCCTTTGCTCGATGACAGAAATAGCAAATTAATTCCAGAGAAACCTCTACCTCTTTTTCTCTGGACACTCGATTAAGTCTTTGGCTGTGTGGAGTATAACAAATTGTGGAAAACTCTTCAAGAGATGGGAATCCAGGACCATCTTTACCTGGCTCCTCAGAGACCTGTAGGCAGGTCAAGAAGCAACAGTTAGAGCCATGAATGGAAAAACTGACTTGTTCAGGATGGAGAAAGGATGACAAGGCTGTTGACTGTCACCTTGCATATTTAACTTAAGCACATAGTACATCATGAGAAATTCCAGGCTGGATGAGTTACACCTGGAATCATGATTGTTTGGAGAAATGTTAACCACCTAACATGTATATGAACACCACCCTAATGATAGAAAACGAAGAGGGACTAAAGCACCTCTTGGAAGGAGGAGAGTGCAAAATAAGGCATAAGTCCCAGTATTAAAAAAAAAAAAAATCAACCCGGGTCACAATATCCAATTCCATCACTGCATGCATGGCAAATAG
This sequence comes from Eudorcas thomsonii, assembly GCA_006408755.1. NCBI lineage: Eukaryota > Metazoa > Chordata > Mammalia > Artiodactyla > Bovidae > Eudorcas > Eudorcas thomsonii. Next base: position 145,629 of record SJYE01018374.1, on the reverse strand, counting down.
AATGAGGATAAGGGAAGGCTGTTCCTCTTCTTGGGCTGTCAAACACTGCAGATGGTGACTGCAGCCATGAAATTAGGGAAAAAAAAAAAAAAGCTCATTGGCCAGAAAACTATGACACAACTAGACAGTGTGTAAAAGAGCAAAGCTATCACTTTGTTGACAAAGGTCCATATAGTTGAGCCTATGGTCTTTCTAGTAGTCACTTGGTTGTGAGAGATGGACCACAAAGGAAGGAGGCATAACACCAAAGAACTGATGCTTTCTGAACTGTGGGGCTGGAGAACACTCTTGAGAATCCCTTGGACAGCAAGGAGAGTAAACCAGTCGATCTTCAAGGAAATCAACCCTGAACAAACACTCACTGGAAGGACTGCTGCTGAAGCTGAAGCCCTAATACTTTGGCCACCTGATCTGAAGAGCCAAATCACTGGAAAAGACCCCGATGCTGGGAAAGATGGAAGGCAGAATGTGAAGCTGGAGATAAGATGAGATGGTCAGAAGGCATCACCGAGGCAGTGGATATAAACCTGACAGACTCTGGGAGATGGTGGAGGACAGGGAGACCTGGCATGCTGCCATCCACAGCTTCACGAAGTGTCAGACATGACTTGGCCACTGTACAACCACAAGGAAGTGTCCTAATTTCATCTTTTACCTTTAGCAAAATTTTCTAGCATCACTTGTAGAAGAGATTATCTTTTCTCCATTGCATATTGCTGTCTCCTTTGTTGTAGATTATGGAAACAATTTAGGCATGATTTTATCTTCAGGTTTTCTATCGTGTTCCATTGGTCTATATGCCTGTTTCTGTCAGTTCCATGCAGCACTGATTACTATGGCTCTGTAATAAAGACTGAAGTCAGGGAGTCTGAATCCTCCAGATCTTCTTGTTCTCTCTCAAAACAGCATGGTTCTTTAATGTCTTCTGTATTTCCATACAAGTTGTAAAAAAAAAAAAATACTATTATCAGTGAAAAAAATCCACTGGTACTTTCATATGACTGGCACTGAATTGGTAAACTGTATTTTGTAGTGTAGCCATTATCACAATATTGGATTCTTCTAGTACCTGAGAATGGTGCATCTCTCCATCTCTTTGCATCACCTTTGTTTCATCCATCCCTTATTCTTTCCTGTGCACCAGTCTCTTCCCAGCCTAGGTAGGTCTACTCCCCGGAATGTTACTCTTCTTCTTGTCATGGTGAATGGAACTGCTTCCTTAGCTTCTGGTTTTTATTTTATTTATTTATTTATTTTTATGGAAAATAAGAAAGCAAGAGTTTTCTCTATGTTAATTTCATATCCAGCGACTTCCCCAAAGTCCTTGATTAGTTCTAGTCATTTCCTGGTGGCATCTTTGGATTCTCTGGGCATAGTATAACGTCATGTGCAAACAGTGACCGTTTTACCTCTTCTTTTCCAATTCGTTTGAAAACTGTCTTCTTTTTCTCCTCTGATTGCTGTTACTCAGAGCCCCAAGACTATATTGAGTAACAGTGGTGAGAGTGGACATCTTTGGCTTATTCATAACATTAGGGGACATGCTCTCAGTTTCTTACCATTGAGAATCATGTTTGCAGTGGATTTATCCATATGTGGAGGGATTCATTAGAAAGATTGGAGAAGATTCCCTCTGATGCCACTGCCTAGCCACGTTGTCCCATATACCCATCATAAATGGGTGTTGAATTTTGTCAAAAGTGCTTTCTGCATCTGTANTATCCCAAATAGTTTCAGAACTTCTCCTTGGAAAACTTAGATATATTTCAATATTCTTTCTTCTTTTTCTCCCTCAGATGCAAAGAGCTGACTCATTTGAAAATGGCCTGATGCTGGGAAAGATTGAAGGTAAAAGGAGAAGTGGTCAGCACAGGATGAGATGGTTAGATAACATCATGAAATCTATGTATATGAATCTGAACAAATTCTGAGAGACAGGGAAGGGAAGTCTTGCGGGCTAGAGCCCATGGGATCCAAAGAGTTAGATATGACTTACTGACTGAACAACAACACAAATTTTCTCCTTCTATGATTGACACAACTATTCATTCTTGACTACTTCCTTGGGTAACTCACTGAACCCTATCCATAACTCAGTTATGTTTAATGTTACTCCTTATCATGCTTTAGATTCAGCCATATATCCCTGCCTTTGTTGCCACCCACCTGGCCCCAAATGTGTGGATTTCTCAATTGCAGATGACTCAGTGTTCTCCTATTCATCCTCCAGCATCCATGTATGTTCCTTGAACACTGCCTACCTTGCTGCAATCACCAGCTGAGACGTGTGACAGAAACTAAGATCTTGAGAAAAGCCAATGAGAACTCTGAATTCTACCTTATTCTTAATCATGCTGTTCCTTTAACTGACTTTTCAATCTGCTTCATTCTTCTCGGTCTCACCATCTATGCATATGCTTCCCTTGCTTTTTCATATTTGATAATATAGATGAGATCTATTTTAACTGCCTCATGCAGCTTTTTCTGACTTTACAGATTATTTGTAGATTACTATTTTATATTGAACTGTTCGATGTGCTTTGATAGATTGCCTTCTCCGACTGGCACAGACGATCATCTCCCAAGTCTATTTTACTTGGGATTTTTTTTTCTCTTTCTCTTCTGGAGTATAGAGGTCTGTATTTGAACATATAACCTAATGGAATAGATAAGAAACATGTTTGTTCAATGTATTAATCTTAATAAACTGAATAAACTCTGAACTCAAAGACAGATTATTAAGATCCTATCCCTCAAAAAAAAAAAAGTATATTATTTACAAGTTGAAACAACCAATTTTGTGTGTCCATCCCAATATCAGCTTAAAAAAAATCATTTAC
>SJYE01018374.1:130159-142759 GCA_006408755.1 Eudorcas thomsonii | reverse complement strand
AAAAAAAAAAAAAAAAAAAAAGGTAATCTCAGAGGCCTGTATCAAGGATATTAAAGAGGAGCAGACAGTGGCATTTCTCCTTAAGAGAAATTGAGGCTAGAGTATGACTATATTTCACTTTCCTTATCTTGGCAAATGGTAGTTGCTATTCTGTGATGGGAATGTTTCTTGTCAGATTCCCTGATTGTATAGTCCATGTTTGCTACTCACAGGACTAAATGGTAAGGGTTTTCAGGAGAAATGGAATGAGGGAAACAAGATACAGCAGAGGGAAAATAAAATCTAATCTCAAGCAGATGCCAAGTTGCACCATGCTTTAACTCACTTTGTATTACATCATTTGCTTCCATGTCACTCAGTGAAAATTATACCCATATATGTGGTATTTTCACCGCTGGGATGAGGAGGCTTTCATGTGACAAAAGGAAAATTTTCATAACAGGGAACATTTCACAAAGATTCGTGGCCAGGATTTGTAGAGTTGACCATCGCCTAGTCAAATAGACCAGAGTGGTGCATTAAGAGGTATAGTCTGGCGCAGTCTGCTAGCAGGCCACACTGGATCTCTTTTTTTACCACTGTTCTTCCTATTTATTGAAGGCCTGAATCAGAGGCTCCCTCTGACTCTTGTACCACTAGAATTTGCCATGAAGCAATTCTCCAAGCTAGGCTTCAACAATATGTGAACCATGAACTTCCAGCTGGTTTTAGAAAAAAGCAGAGGAACTGGAGGTAAAATTGCCAACATCCACTGGATCATCAAAAAAGCAAGAGAGTTCCAGAAAAACATCTCTTTCTGCTTTATTGACTATGCCAAAGTCTTTGACTGTGTGGATCACAATAAAGTATGGAAGATTCTGGAAGAGATGGGAATACCAGACCACCTGACCTGCCTCTTGAGAAATTTGTATGAAGGTCAGGAAGCGATAGTAGAACTGGACATGGAACAACAGACTGGTTCCAAAGAAGAAAAGGAGTACATCAAGGCAGTATACTGTCACCCTTCTTATTTAACTTATATTCAGAATACATCACGAGAAGCACTGGGTTGGAAGAAGCACAAGCTGGGATCAAGATTGCCAGGAGAAATGTCAACAATCTCAGATATGCAGAGGACACTACCCTTATGGCAGAAAGTGAAGAAGAACTAAAGACCTTCTTAAGGAAAGTGAAAGAGGAGAGTGAAAAATTTGGCTTAAAGCTCAGCATTCAGAAAAGTAAGATCATGGCATCTTGTCCCATCACTTCATATCAAACAGATGCAAAAAAAATGTGGAAACAGTGAAACACTTTGTCAGAGAATCTTGACAAATGGAATGAACCTGAGTATCTGACGTTACAGGCAGATATCTTACGTTCTGAGCTGTGCACATCTAGGACAAGGAGAATACCATGAATTCCACAGACTAACCACCATACTCAATGTCCAAGATCCTGGGCCCAACTGTCCTATTGAATGGTTACTTTAATGGCTCTAAAGTGAAAGTGAAAGTTGCTCAGTCCTGTCTGAGCCTTTGTGAATCCACAGACTCAGCAATCCATGGAATCCTCTAGGCTGGATTACTGGTATAGTTGAGCTATCCCTTCTCCAGCTGATCTTCCTGATCTAGGAATCAAACTGCAGTCTTCTGCATTGCAGATGAATTCTTTACCAAATGAGCTATCAGATAATACCATTCCAAAAATTGAGATCAACTTCTGAAATGCATGCCCTATTACAAGTGCTGGGCACAGAATTAGATACTTATGAGTAGGAGGCTTCTAAGAAACAAAATAGTCAAGTGCTTGGTATTGAAAATATCTATATTTGAGAGAGTTTAGAGGTTCCAGGGAGATGTCTTGATTATGAAGCTTGCAGGAAAAGGGGGAAAAAAAAAAGAAGAAGAAGACAGAGATTTTCAGGCCCACATGCATTCCATAATTCACCTTCAACAGATTAAATATTATTGATTGTATGCACTTTTCTCTGAGGCACAAAAGATTAAAGCTTGGAGTTGGGTAATTGCTAACCTGATTCAGTAACTTAATTACATAGATGAAGAAACAGACATACAAGGGATGTTGCTTCTTTAAGCCCAGCAAGTTATTTGTATGAATTTTTCTCAGACAAGATTGACCTGAGAAAATTGCAGCAAATCCCCAAGCTACTGTAAGATTTGTTTCCATAAGGCTGGACAAGGGACTACACTAAGCAATCTGATACTATACATAAGTCAATTATCATTGTCATCATTTTCTGTATTAAGTTCAGTTCAATCACGCAGTTGTGTCAGACTCTTCGCGACCCCATGAATCGCAGGACTCCAGGCCTCCCTGTCCATCACTATCTCCCTGAGTTCACTCAGACTCACGTCCATCAAGTCCGTGATGCCATCCAGCCATCTCATCCTCTGTCGTCCCTTTCTTCTCCTGCCCCCAATCCTTCCCAGCATCAGAGTCTTTTCCAGTGAGTCAGCTCTTCCCATGAGGTGGCCAAAGTACTGAAGTTTCAGCTTTAGCATCATTCCTTCCAAGGAAATCCCAGAGTTGAGCTCCTTTAGAATGGACTGGTTGGCTCTCCTTGCAGTCCAAGGCACTCTCAAGAGTCTTCTCCAACACCACAGTTCAAAAGCATCAATTCTTCGGCACTCAGCTTTCTTCACAGTCCAACTCTCACATCCATACATGACCACAGGGAAAACCATAGCATTGACTAGACGGACCTGCTATTAATGACTCTTCGATTAGGCAGAGCTTGTCAATAGTAGTCCAGGGCTCTTAATGTATAGTGGTGGTAGGTTTCTTGCATGAATATGTCAAAGATGGGCAGTAAGTTATCAGTTAGCTTGTGGTCCTACTTGTGGCTATTCATCAGAAAGAGAGAATCTATGTATGTCAGGAATTTGTAAGTGCTATCATAAATGCACTCAAGTGCTCTTCACACTATTTTACACAGTTCAAATATAAGTGATAGTGAAAAAGATTGTAATCAGCACGTGTAATACATATTAATGCACAGACACCCGCCAAACTATAGGCCATTACGTATCTCTTGACACTTCTAGATGTTTCTGGAAGCTTCTGAATATGAAGTTACATGTGAGTTAGACCTGTAAATATGATCAGGATTTGGTAGCAGAGAGTGTGAAAGAAGGAAAGGGCAATTCAGGAACAAGGAAAAACACTGACATGGCACAAAATAGGGAAAGAATAAACTATGGAGACTCAGGACACCTGAAGGACAGGTTATGTGTGGACATGTGCAGTGGTCAGGGATCACAGAAATGATTAAGAAACATGTGTAGGTAGTGAAACTCATCAGAAATGCTTAAGTAGACGAGTGATAGGTTCTTATATCTCTTCTGTGGATAATAATAAACAGACTTTTGAGCACCCTCTGACCTTTGGTCTCAGAGTGCTGTGTTTTCACCTTGCCTGAAATTAGCGGTACTAATAGAAGATGCTGATGCTTGGGCTAGTTCCTACTCCAGGATATCATGGTAGCTCCAGCTTCAGGGAAGCAAACTAGTGGTGCTTTCTCCTTCCTGACCATTTCTTGAAGGGGTAGGATCCAAGATGGAATAGGTTTCAGGACCTAGTGAGGGAACATGTTGCAGCTATCCTTGAAATTCAGCATCAGCAGCCATAGTTCTGCATAGTTCTAGCAGCATGATTAAAAACATATTTATTTTCTTCAGCTGTTCATTACTGAAATTTGGCACCAAATTTGGCACTGTAATTCACACTTAAATTGTGGAAAGTAGAGAAAACCGCTTGACCATTTGGGTAGGAATTAAATCAAATCCCTTTTGATTATGCAGTTAAAGTGATAGATTCAAGGGAATATATCTGATAGACATAGTACCTGAAAATATGTGGGTGAAGGTGTGTCCATCCACCTAGGGCATGAGATCCTGAAATGCAAAGCCAAGAGGGCTTAAAAAAATATTGTTATGAACGAAGCAGGTGGATGTGATGGGATTCCAGTTGAGCTATTTCAAATCCTAAAAGAGGATGTTGTGAAAATGCTGCACTCAATATGTCAGGAAATTTGGAAAACTCGGCAGTGTCCACACGGCAGGAAAATATCAATTTTCATTCCAATCCCCAAATAAGGCAATGCCAAATAATGTTAAAATTAATGAAAAAATTGTACTCATTTCACATGTTAGCAAAGTGATGCTCAAAATTATCAAAGCCAAGTTTCAACAGTGTGTGAATTGTGAACTTCAAGATATTCAAGCTGGATTTAGAAAATCCATAGGAACCAGAGATCAAATTGCCAACATAGACTGAATCATCAAGAAAGCAAAGAGTTCCAGAAGGAAAAAAAAAATCAATTTATGCATTATTGAACATGGATGTGAGAGTTGAACTCTGAAGAAGGCTGAGCATTGAAAAACTGATGCTTTAGAACTGTGGTGTTGGAGAAGACTCTTGAGAATCCCTTGGGCTTAAGGGAGATCTAACCAGTCCATTCTGAAGGAGAACAACCCTGGGATTTCTTTGGAAGGAATGATGCTAAAGCTGAAACTCCAGTACTTTGTCCACCTCATGCGAAGAGTTGACTCATTTGAAAAGACTCTAATGCTGGGAGGGATTGGGGGCAGGAGGAGAAGAGGACGTCAGAGGATGAAATGGCTGGATGGCATCACAGACTCTATGGATGTGAGTCTGAGAGAACTCCGGAAGTTGGTGATGGACAGGGAGGCCTGGAGTCCTGCGATTCATGGCGTCACAAAGAGTCGGACATGACTGAGCAAATGAAATGAACTGAACTAAATCATTTGACTGTTTACATCACAAGAAATGGAGAATTCTGAAAGAGGTGGGACTATCAGACCATCTGACCTAACTTTAAAGAAAGCTGTATGCAGGTCAAGTTACAATAGTTAGAACTGGAGATCGAACAGCAAACTAGGTGCAGACTGGGAAAGGAGTGGGACAAGGCTGTATTTCATCACCATGCTTATTGATCGTTTAGGCAAACGAGATTGTGTGAAATGCTGAGATGGGTATAGAACAACTTAGAATAAATATATATAGGGGAAGTATCAATAGCCTCAGATATGCAGATGATATGGCTTTCATGGAAGAAAATGAAGAAGAACTAAAGAGCTTCTAGGTGAAAAAGGAGAGTAAAAATATTGATTGAAAAAATTCCTAAAACTAAGAGCATAGCTTTTGGTCCCATCACTTCTTGCCAAATAGATGGATAGGGAAACAATGAAAACAGTTACAGACTTAATTGGGGGGTGGGGAGTGGGGACAGGATCACTGCATATGGTGACTGTTGCCATGAAATTAAAAGATGCTTGCTCCTTGGAAGAAAAGCTTTGGCCAAATTAGACAGCATATTAAAGAACAGACACATCACACTACCAACAAATGGACACCTAGTCAAAATAATACTTTTTCCAGTAGTCATGCATAGGTGCGAGGGTGGACTATAAAGAAAGCTGATTGCCTAAGAATTGACACGTTATAACTGTGGTGTTGTAGAAGAGTCTTGAGAGTTCTTTGGACTTCAAGGAGATCAAACCAGTCAATCCCACAAAATTCAGTCCTGAATATTTATTAAAAGGATGGACAATGAAGCTCTAATACTTTGGCCAGCAGATATGAAGAACTAATTTATTTGAAAAGATCCTGATGCTAGGAAAGATTGAAGGCAAGAAGAGAAGAGGACGACAGAAGAAGAGATGGTTGGATGGCATCACCAACTGGAAGCACATGAGCTTTAGGAAGCTCCGGGAGTTGGTGTTCGACAGGGAAGTACAGCATGCTACAGTCCATGGGATTGTAAAGAGTCACACAAAACTGAGAGACTGAACTGAATATTCCATCATGTACCAAGATTACTATATCCATTCCTCTGTCGATGGACAGCTACATGACTTCCATGTCTACCTACTGTAAATAATGCTGCATTGAACAATGAGATACGTGTCTTTTTTAGTTTTGATTTCCTCAGGGTGGTGGTTTTGATTTCCATATGGTGGTTTCATTCTGAGTGTCTTAAGGAATCTCCATACCATCATTCATAGTGGCTGTAGTAATTTACATTGTCACCAAAAGTTCAAGAGGGCTATCTTTATTTCACAGCCTCTCCAGCATTTATTATTTGTATCTTTTTTGATAATGAGCATTCTAATTCATGTGGGGTGATATCTCATTGTATTTTTGATATGCATTTCTACCATAATGAGTGATATTCAGCACCTTTTCATGTGTTTGTCAGTCATCTGTTATGTCTTCTTTGGAGAAATGTCTGTTTAGGTCTTTTTCTCACTTTTTTTAATAAAATTTTACCACTTTTTGATTGGGTTGTTTCTTTTTCTGGTATTGAGTTGTATGAGCTGCTCATATATTTTTGAAAGTAATCCTTATTCAGTCGTTTCACTTGCTATTGTTTTCTCCCATTATGAGGGTTGTCTTTTTCGCCTTGCTTATAGGTTCCCTTGCTGTGAAAAAGTTTTAAGTTTGATCAGACCTCACTTGTTTTCTTCTATTTTTATTTCCATTACTCTAAGAGATAGATCTTAGAGGATCTTGAGGGTCATAGAAGATCTTGCTTTGGTTTATGTCATCTAGGGTTCTGCCTTTTTGTCTAAGAGTTTTACAGTTTCTGCTCCTACATTTAGGTCTTTAATCCATTTTGAGTTGATCTTTGTGTTTGCTATTATTGCTGCTGTTGCAAAGTCGCTTCGGTCGTGTGCAACTCTGTGCGATGCCAGAGATGGCAGCTCACCAGGCTCTATTGCCCCTGGAATCTCCAGGCTAGAAAACTGGGGTGGGTTGCCATTTCCTTCTCCAATGCATGAAAGTGAAAAGTGAAAGTGAAGTTGCTCAGTTGTGTCCAACTCTCAGCGACCCCAAGGACTGCAGCCCACCAGGCTCCTCTGTCAATGGGATTGTCCAGGCAAGTGTACTGGAGTGGGGTGCATTGCCTTCTCCCATGTTTGGTGGTAGGAAGTGTTCTAATTTCATTCCTTTACATGTAGCTCTCTGGTTTTTCCTGGCACGACTTATTGAAGAGGCTGTCTTTGCCCCATTGTATATTCTTGCCTCCTTTATAAAAAATGAGGTATCCATAGGTGAATGGGTTCATTTCTGGGCTTGATATATTCTTCCAGTGATTTATATTTCTGTTTTTGTGCCAGTACTATAATTTATTTATGAGTGGAGCTTTGTAGTATAATATGAAGTTAGAAATGTTGATTCGTCCAGCTCCATTGTTCTTTCTCAAGACTACTGTTGGCTATTCAGGGTCTTTTGAGTTTCCGTATGAATTGAGAAATTTTTGTCCTACTGCTGTGAAAAAAGTGGCATTGGTAATTTGATGGGGGTATCAGTGAATCTGTAGATTGCATTTAGTAACATATTTGTTTTCATAATAATGATTCTTCCTACCCAGGAACATGTAATATCTATCCATCTTTTTTATGTTGTCTTTGATATTTTTCATCCATACTTGATTTATATATTTCGTTCATATTTGACTGCTGGAAAAGACACACATTTCACTAGATAGACGTTTGTCAGCAAAATAATGTCTCTGCTTTTTAATATAATGTCTAACTTAGTCATAAATGTTCTTCCTAGGAGCAAGTGTGTTTTAATTTCACGGCTGCAGTCACCATCTGCAGTGATTTTGGAGGCCAAAAAAATAGTCTGCGACTATTTCCATTGTTTTCCCACCTATTTGCTATGAAATGATCAGACTGGATGTCATGTTACTAGTTTGTTTTTTTAATGTTGAGACTTATGTATTTTTCCTCCTCTTTCATTTTCATTAAGAGGCTTTTTAGTTCCTTTTGATTTTCTTCCATAAGGGTGGTTGCATCTGCTTAGCTCAGTTGTTACTTTTCCTGACAATGTTTATTTCAGCTTGTCCTTTATTCAGCCTGGAATTTCATATGATTTTCTTTTTGAGTATGTTAAATAAGTAGGTGACTATAGACACATAACCTAGCAATGTAATTCTTGGATATATATTAAACAAAAATAACATCACTGTGTTAATTAAAAAGACACATGCTCCCCAATGTTTCTAGAAGCAAACATTTCACCAAAACATGGAAGCAACCTAAATGTCCATCGACAATAGATGAATGGATATCACATCTTTATCTTTATGTCTGAGAAACCCAAGTAAGACTTTAGTCACTGATAGAGGTTATCAGACAGAAATAAAAGGCAGACTGAATGACAAATAAAACTAACCAACCTAATCCTATGGACAACAACCTTATTTAACTCAATGAAACTATGAGATATGCCATGTATGGCCACCAATGTCAGATGGTTCATGGTGGAGAGTTCTGACAAAACATAGTTACATTGGAGAATGGAATGGGAAATCACTTCAGTATTGTTGCCTTGAAAACCTCAAGAGCTGTATACAAAAGTGAAAGATAGGACACTGAAAGATGTACTCTCCTGGTCGGTAGGTGCCCAGTATGCTACTGGAGATAAGTGGAGAAATAACTACAGAAATAATAAAGAGATGGAGCCAATGCAAAAACAACATCCAGCTGTGAAAGTAACTGATGATAGAGGCAAGGTCCGATGCTGTAAAGAGCAACAGTGCATAGAAACCTTAAATGTCAGGTCCATGAATCAAGGCAAATTGGAAGTGGTCAAACAGTGAACGTTAGGAATCAGCAAAATAAAATGCTCTGGAATGAGTGAATTAAACTCAGATGACAACTATATCTACTACTGTGGGGAAGAATCCCTTAGAAGAAATGGAGTAGCCATCATAGACAACAAAAGGGACCGGAATTCAGTACTTGGATGCAATCTCAAAAACCACCAAATGATTTGTTCTTTTCCAAGGCAAACCATTCAATACCATGGTAATCCAAGTCTATGCCCCAACAAGTAATGCTGAAGAAGCTGAAGTTGAACTGTTCTATTAAAACTTACAAGATTTTCTAGAACTGACACCAAAAAAGATGTCCTTTTCATTAGAGGGGAGTGAAATGCCTGAAATAACAGGGAAACTGGGTCTTGGAGTACAGAATGGAGCAGGACAAAGGCTAATAGTTTTTTTTTTTTTTTTCCCCAAGAGAACGTACTAGTCATAGCAAGCACCCTTTTACAACAACATAAGAGAAGACTACAAATAGACATCACCATATAGGTAGTCAACACCGAAATCAGGTTGATTATATTCTTTGAAGCAAAAGGTGGAGAAGCTCCATACAGTCATCAAAAAAGAAGACCAGGAGCTGGCTGTGGCTCATAACTTGACCTGCTTATTGTTAAATTCAGACTAAAATTGAAGAAAGTAGGGAAAACCACTAAACCACTCAGGTATGACCTTATTCAAATCCCTTATGATTATACATTGGAAATGAGAAATAGATATAAGGGACTAAATCTGATAGTGCCTGGTGAACTATGGATGGAGGTTCAAGACACTGTACAGGAGACAGGGATCAAGACTATCCCCTAGAAAAAGAAAGGCAGCTGAGCAAAATGACTTTCTCAGGTTTTACAAATAGATCTCAAAAGAAGAGACGTCAAAAGTGAAGGAGGAAATGAAAGACACACCCATGTGAATGCAGAGTTCCAAGAAATAGCAAAGAGAGAAAAGAAAACTTTCCTCAGTGATCAGTGCGAAGTAAAAGAGGAAATCAATAGAATGGGTAAGACTAGAGAACTCTTTAAGAAAATTAAAGATACCAAGGGAAAATTTCATGTGAAGATTTGCTCAATAAAGGACAGAAATATTATAGGCCTAACAGAAGTAGAAGAGGTTAAGAAAAGGTGGTAAGTATACAAAGAAGAACTGTTCAAAAAAGATCTTCACGACTCAGATAATCACAAAGATGTTATCACTCTCCTAGAGCCAGGCATCCAGGAATATGAAGTCAAGTGGGTCTTAGAAAACATCATTATGAACAAAGCTAGTGAAGGTTATGGAGTTCCAGCTAAGCTCTTTCAAATGCTAAATGATGATGCTGTGAAAGTGCAGTGCTCAATATGCCAGTAAATTTGAAAAACTGCAATGGCCATGAGCTGTGAAAATTATGTTTTCAATCCAATCCCAAATACAGGCAATGCCAAAAAAAAAAAAATGCTCAAACTACTGCACAATTGCACTCATCTCTCAAACTAGTAAAGTAATACTCAAAATTATCCAAGCCAGGCTTTCCATTTATGCTTACTACAAATCACTGGCTCTATTCTTCATGTGGCACAATGCATCCTTGTGCTTACCTCACACCTAATACTTTGTGTCTCCCAGTCCTCCACCTCTGTATTGCCCCTTCCCTGCCCCCTCCCCATTAATGTCTCGTAGACTATCCTCTATTTCTGTGAACGTCCATTTTGTTAAATTCTCTATTTTGTGGTTTTTTTAGATTCAATATGTGATATCATATCAATAAGACAGATATTGTTTCTATCTGAGCTATTTTACTTAGTATTATAGTTTCCATGCTTCTGAAAATGACAGTATTCCATTCTTCTTATAGCTAAGCTGTATTCCAAAAGTCTTCTGGTGGTTCTGTGGCAAATAATCTGTCCGTCAATCAGGAGATGTGGGTTCAATCCCTAGGTAAGGAAGATACCTTGGAAAAGGAAATGGTAACCTGCTGGAGTATTCTTGTCTGAAAAATTCCATGGCATAAGAGCTTGGAGGATAGAGTGCAGGGTGTTGCAAGGAGGGGCACATTACTTAGTGACTGAACAACAACGACTGTCCCATAGTACACATATGCCACATCTTTATCATTCATCTGACTGTCATCTGGTGGCTGTTTAGCTTCCATAAGTTGGTAAATCATGTGATTTAAGGAACTTAGGGGTATATGTGTCTTTTAAATTAATGTTGTGTGTACTTTTTTGATTATATATCCAATGATGAAACTGGAAGGTCATGTGCTATTCCATTTTTAGCATTTTTAGAAATCTGAAAACATACTGAAATCAACGATTATTTCGCTCCTAAGGACTAACTTTTAGAAAGGAAGATTGAGTTTTTGATGCTGTTAATTACTGATATAATATTTTTGAGGTGTATGAAACACTTCTATGAGGTAGGTGACCTAGGGATAACTACTATGTATGCTTTTTTAGTCAATGACACTTCAATCCCACACATGAAAAGCCTCTCCAGCTAAGTTCCCACCTCTGCCTTCAGACAGAAAACTCAAGTACTCTTCCTCTTTACCCATGTAAGTGTATCTTTTGGACTCAGTCTGGACCCAGTTATCCCCACTATATTCTGGCTACCTGGACCTGCTGATCTCATCTTCAACTCACCAGGACCTATCTGGCTCCCTCTTCACACACTTATCCCTTCCCTGCCCTCTCCATCCCCCACTATCAGAGAGCTCAGAGATGCACATAATTCCACTTCAGGTTGAAATTATTTACTGTTCGTTATTAAAGTATGCTGTTGGTATAAGTGTCAATGACTGTACTGTCGGCCAATTCTTATTGGCAAGACACCGCCGAAGATTTATGAGTTCTCTAGCAATTTTCTGAAGTAACTGGCTGCCCACGGGTCCAGATGGAGTAACACGGTTCTCCACTATCTAGGACTTTCTCCAATTCGTTCTGATTCAGCTCTTCATTTACCTTTGAACACTGGCTACAGAGCTTTGTGCCTCTGCTTTTCTTAAGTTTCTCTGAGTTTGGAGTTTTTTGAGAAGAATTCTTCGTCAGCTTTGGTTGAATTTGTTTATTCACCCTCACAGTTACCCTGGTCACCTGGAGAAACCAAGAGGAGGAGCAAGGAATGGCATTGGTTTGGAGAAGAGATTGATAATGTTTGGAACTGAAGGCTTGAGAAGGGGTGTGGGTAGAGAAGGAGTATGTGACAGGCAAGGACAGGGATGGTGGGATCTTAAGTGGCAGTGCAAAAAAACAAGAGAAGTTTGGAAGGGGTAATCTCACCTTGACACTTCTTTTGGACCTCAATTGGTAACAGGTCTTCATATTTTCCTCCTGGATATCTAGAATAGGCTGTTCCCAAACAGCTGTAGAACCTTGTGGCTTCACAGTCATCTTATTGATTTTGAAGACTCCCAGTGGTCTGCTCCAGAGGCCCCTCACACCCCTATTTACACCCCTCCATAGGGGGTTATACCCTTATTCTTTATGAGGTCAGCAAGTCATTTCCCAGCCAATAGGGGCCGTGGATGAGCCTTGACATCACAAAGCTCCATTCTGATACCTCGGGGGGGGGGGGATGCAGGGCAACTCAGAAGATTTGGTGAGGGAAAACAAGGCATTTTTAATACCCGTACAGAGCTCTCCATACTCACCTGCCATCCTCAGCTCTCTACGTTAACTCAGACGTGTCACATGGCAAGGGGAGTGTGTCTCCTTCAACCTTGCTTCACAGCCACACTATTCCAGGTTTTATTCTGTTGTCTCTAACCTTTCACAATTCTGTAGATTTTGATTTCTTGCCTAAAATCCATCCACAATACTTAGACGGTGTAAATGAGAATCAGTTGTACATGTTATTTTGATGCACCTTGAAGATTAGTTTTTTTCTGGGCAACTTACCAGACAAAAATTTCCATCCCTGCTCCTTTTCTCAGTGTTCATGTAGCTCTCCTTAAGTTTCTAGTTTCCATTCTGAAAATCCTGCTTCAG
>SJYE01018374.1:119715-130034 GCA_006408755.1 Eudorcas thomsonii | reverse complement strand
GACCCAACATCAAGCAAGAGACAGTAGCTCCTGTGCAGGATATCTCATTCAAGGGAAAAATATATAAATAAATAAATATATATATATATATATATATATGTATATTACAGTTATGTATTATTAACTGCCCAGAAAAAAATAATTATAATACGTATATATAAGTAATAGTGTGTATATAGTTGCCAGCATGTGGTAGGTTCAAGTCTTGCTATTAGAACTTGCTGGAATTAGAAATATATATATTTTGATCCATGTATAGGGTATGGTGCCTTATGGACTCAGAGAGTAGAGGCAGTGAGAGGCACCTCAAAGGAAGAGCTGGGGGCTCTTTTGGACATTATCCGTTGGTCAGCATTTCCGAGTGTTATTGTAGATCTATAAGCAAAATGATGCCTACTAGATCTCCTACAGAGCTTAACAGGAGCACTGGGGCCACCATGGAGAGACAAAGCAAAAGTGGTGGCTGGAGAAGGAAGTTTATAAAGGTCATGACACTTAACTGACTTTGAGATGTTTCCTTGTGTCTAAGGGTGTTAATAGTTATCTCAATGTTTCAGCCAATGATAAAATCAGGTACTAATTTTGTCTTTTGAAAGAAATATAATCATCGCCACTTATCTGCAGAGAATAAGTTTCAAGACCCCAGTGGACATCTGTAACCTCGCATAGTATCAAACACTATACACAATGATTCTTCTATACAAACATATCTGTGATGCAGCTTATTTTATAAAAGCACAGTAAGAGACTGGCAACTGCCTAATAATAACAGGGAAGTGAAAGTGAAGTCGCTCATTCGTGTCCAACTCTTTGCAACCCCATGGACTGCAACTTATTACCCTCCTCTGTCCATGGGATTTCCCAGGCAAGAATTCTGGAGTGGGTTGCCATTTCCTTCTTCAGAGGATCTTCCTGACCCAAGGATTGAACCCGGGTCTCCCAAATTGTAGGCAGACACTTTACCATCTGAGCCACCTGGGAAGGTGTAATAATCACATGGAACAATGATAACAATATACTTTTATAAAAGTTTTGTGAGTGTAGTCACTATATAAAATATAGTGATTTGTGTGTGTGTGTGTGTCTGTGTGTGTGTGTATGTGTGTTACTCTAACTAAGCACTTATTACACTCTGTGTCCATACCTTTTGCAGTTTCAAGTTTGTCAGCAAAATGAACCCAGATTTATTTTCTCTTCTTCATATTCACCACAGATATTAGCAAACTCAGCATACTTTATTTTTCTCTCTCTTTTTATAGCAATTTGAGTTCTTCGATCTTTTCACTTAAATGTAACACTTAATGGATTATCTCTGGCACATCTAAATGTCCAGCATCACCCCACTTATGGCTTGGGGCTATTATTGAATAAAATAAGAGTGACTTGCTCACAGCCCTGTGACATCTCAACAGTCATTTTGGTAACCGAGTGACAAATGGGTGGGATGCACAGGCGTAAGGAATGATTTTCATTCTGGGCAGGAGGAAGCAGGAGTGCATGAGATTCCAATCGCACTCCTCAGAATGACCTGCAGTTTAAAATGCATGAGTTATCTATTTCTGGATTTTTCCATTTAATATTCTCGGTGAACAACTGGGGGTTAACTGAAACCACAGAGAGTGACACCTGAGACCAGAGGGGATGACCTTGTCCTGTGGTTGCCTTTAGGTGGAAAAAACACTAGAAGGGGCCACTTGAAGCCAAAAGTGATTGCAAAATGGCTCATCTCTTCCCGTGTGAGGAAACACAAGCACCACCACAACCCGAGAAAAAGATCGCTGAGTCCAAATCCAGAGATGAGGACAATGACGATGCTGAGGTCATCTTTGTTGGAGTGGAGCACATCAATGAGGATGAGGAAACCCTCTTTGTTGGAGTGATTTCAAGTTCAAAGCAAGTCATTTCTAACATTTTGAACAGAGTGACAAGGGACTCATCTTCAAGAAGAAAGAAGGGCCAGGTGAGTCCGGATCCCTTCTGCACGTTGCAACCTGCAAATCTTAGGACCCTACCGTCAGAGCCAGCTGCCATATCAACCAGCTTCTCAGTCTGTATGGGGAGGAAGAGGCAGTTATGTCATTTCCAAGCCTTCATCTAAACCTGTGTAATAACGAGCTCTCACGAAACTGTCCATTGTGGTTCAGAATTGCTCTCTCTGTGGCCTCATTGTCTCTCTGGAGCTGTTCTCTCATTAGGAGGCAAGGATGAAAGCCCTCTTTATTCAAAGTGGTGTCCCACTTCAGATGTAAAATGTAACAGTGAGAATCCCAAAAGACCCAAACTCAGCAATGGAATCCCAGGGGGACCTGCTTCCACAATGGCCCCTCCAGGTATCTCTCCTGGAAAAGCATGATTATGACTTTTGATGACTCCCTGTCCTCACTGAACCATGTTCATTGTGGGGCGTCATTTTCATGGACTCATACCAATGACCGGGCATGCTTCAGTCTTTCGGATCCAGAAAGAACATGTAGTTTGTAAGGGCTAGAGAAAATGGACTTTTTGACTCTTCCCAGGCAGAGCAAGACTGTTGATCCCATGAAAGTAAATCTGACCATGTTATTTGATGCCTTTTACTATGGCAGCATACAAGAGATGGCAGCCAGAACAGAAGACTCACAGAGCCTTTGATTGCCTCAGCTGCGTGAGTGTTCTAAAACATGTCAAGTTTGTGACCCACCTGAGGCACCATCTAGAGCTTGAGAGGCAAAAGGGTGACAGCTGGGAAATCCACACTACCTGCCAGCACTGCCATCACCAGTTTCCCACCTCGTTACAGCTGCAGTGTCACATTGAAAGTGTCCACACTTCCTGGGAGTCCTCCACGGTCTGTAATATCTGAGAACTGTCCTTCAAAACAGAGCAGGTTCTCTCACAGCGTATGACGGATAATCACAACCTGGCGAAATGCTCTATGTGAGTCGTGTTTTCAATTACAGATTGTCAGCCTTGGCCAATATAGAGGCACATTTTAGAACGTGGCATGGAAATGTGAACAATTTTCTTTGTCTGTTTTGCCTCGAAATTTTCAACCTGGTGACATCTTTTGTAAATCATGCTTGGAGGCACGGGAACAAGAGGGTCTTTCCATGTTCTATGTGCTGGCTACAGTGTTTGAACCTGAAGGAAAAGACAGAGAACCAAACCAAGACTCATCAGTCATTCAAAAAGCCAGAGCAATTGTGAGGGTTGCCTCCTGAAACAGAGGTCAAGATCTGAAGTTCAGTTCAGCTGGGACTGAGGGAGAGAGCATCCATCATTGTGAGGAACACTGACTGCCAAGTGCCACCCAGAAAAACAACAAAGAAGATTGACTATGAACACAAAATATTCCAGATGTGTTGCAGCAAGGGATATGGCTAAAAAATTATGTTCAACCCACCTCCAGAAATTCAAAAAACTCCTATTGTGGTTCAGCCAGCTGTACATAAAACCCTGCCTGGCTTTTGTTTTTCAGTGGCTCAGTCGAGTCTGACTCCCTGTGACCCTATGAACTTCAGTATGCCTGGCTTTCCTGTCCATCACCATCTCCTGAAGCTTGCTCAAACTCATTCCATTGGGTTGCTCTTTCCATCCAACCATCTCATCCTGTGTCATGCCTTCTGCCCCTGCCTTCAATATTTCCCAGTATCAGCCCCCCTCCCCCCAATGAGTTGACTTCCCATCAGGAGGCCAAAGTATTATGGCCTCAGCATCACATTTTCCACTAAATATTCAGGGTTGATTTCTTTTAGGATTGACTAGTTGGATCTCCTTGCAGTATAAGGGACTCTCAAGAGTCTTCTCCATTCTCCAGCAACACAGTTCAAAGAAATCAATTCTTCAGCACTCATCCTTCTTAGGGTACAGCTCTTCCATCTGCATCTGACTACTGCGAAAACCCTAGCTTTGGCTTCGTGGACATTTGTTGGCAAAGTAATGTCTCTGTCTTTGAATACACTATCTAGGTTTGTTACTACTTTTCTTCCAAGGAGTGAGCAATCTTTTAATTTCACAGTGTCAGTAACCATCTACAGTTATTTTGGAGCCAAAGGGGGGGAAAAAAAGGTCTGGCTTTACTGTAACTGATATTGTATTTGTTTTATCTCTCTTCTATCAGGTAGCTTTGGCATCTCTATGTTCCTTACTGGCCACTCTCTGCCCCACAAAATAACCACTTCTCTGACATCTAGCACCAGGGATTCATTTTTCTTTGCTTCAAATTTTAAATAAATAGAATCACACAATAGAGTTTCTGTTCCCCTGGTCTTGGTTTTCTATTAAATAAGTGAGAGGCAGTCTTATTGTATGTAGGTGTGGAACTTTCTTTTTCATTGCTAGGTAGAATTATATCAGATGAATGGGTATAGTCTTATATGTCCATTTTACTGAGCCTGAAATCTGTGGCTTTTATTTTGCCTTTTTGAATAAGATTCCTATGAACCTGTGTGTGTCTTTCATTGTAATTTCCATAGGATAGCTATATCTATATGTCTAAAAAGGAGATTTTTTTGATAATGTGTGTTGTAGTGGTTTAGTTGGTAAGTAGTATTTAACTGTTACAACCCAATAGACTGTAGCCCACCAGGCTCCACTGTCCATAGGATTTCCCAGGCAAGAATACAAACAATGAGTGGACGTTTTCCTCTCCAGGCGATTTTTCTGACCCAGGGTTCAAACCTAGGTCTCTTCCATTACAGGCAGATGTTACTTACTGAGCCATTCTAATATGCAGGTACAGTCAAATGCTTTTTTCAAACTGATTGAAGCCATGTATATTTCCACTAACAGTACTGGCATTTCCATTTCTACTGAACACTTGACATTGTCAGTCTGTTTCATCATATAACTGAGCTGGACACTGCAGGGCTTTCCCAGTGATAGACCACCCCCTGCCGAACCACCACCAATGTACCCTGCCTCTTATTTGTAGAAAAACTTCAGATCCTAGACCTTCCATGAGTTTCAAAGAACACATTTAATTAAAAGTGAAAAACTGCAGAAACAAGAAAAACATCAAGCAAGACAAACAATACTTTGTAATTGGGCAGTCGTGTTCAGTCTTCATAATCCCATAGACTGCTGCACACCAGGCTTCTCTGTCCTTCACCATCTCCTGGAGCTTGCTTGATCAAGCTCAAGTCCATTGAGTCTGTGATGCCATCCAACCATCTCATTCTCTGTCATCCCCTCCTCCTCCTCCCTTCAATGTTTTCCAGCATTAGGTTGTATTCTAACGAGTCAGCTCTCCCTGTAAGGTGGTCAAAGTACTGGAGCTTCACTTTCAGTATCATTCCTTACAGTGAATGTTCAGTATTGATTTCCTGTAGGGCTGACTGGCTTGATCTCAGTGCCAGTCCAAGAGGCTCTCAAGAGTCTTCACCAACACCACAGTTCAAAAGCATCAGTTCTTTGTTGCTCAGCCATCTTAATGCACCAACTCTCACATCCATACATGACTAGTGGAAGAACAATAGCTTGCACTACATGGACCTTTTTGGCAAAGTAATGTCTCTGCTTTTCCATATGCTTTCTAAAATTGTCACAGCTTTTCTTCCAAGGAGAAAGCATCATTTAATTTCATGGCTGCTGTCATCATCTGCAGTGATTTTGGAGCTCAAGAAAGCAAATCTGTCACTGTTTCCATTGTTTCCTCGTCTATTTTCCATGAAGTGATGAGACCTTTGACTGTGTGAACGACAACAAACTCTGGAAAATTCTTAAAGAGATGGGAATACTGCACCATCTGACCTGCTTCCTGAGAAATCTGTATGCAGGTCAAGAAGCAACAGTTAGAACTGAACATGGAACACGTGACTGGTTCCAAATAGGGAAAGGAGTGTGTCAGGACTGTATAGTGTTACCCTGCTTATGTAACTGAAATGCAGTGTGCATCATGAAAAACACTGGGCTGGATGAAGCACAATCTGGTATCAAGATTACTGGGAGAAATAGTGACAACCTCAGATATGCAGATGATGCCTCCCTAATGGCAGAAAATGAAGAGCCTCTTGATGATGGTGAAAGAGGACATTGAAAAGACTAGCTTAAAACTCTACACTCAAAAAATGAAGATCACTGTGGATGGTGAATGTAGCCACAAAATTAAAAGAAGATAGCTCCTTGGAAGAAAAGTTATGATAGACAAAGACAACATTTAAAAAAAAAAAAGGAAAAAAAAAAAAGCTAAAGCATCACTCTGCTGACGAAAGTTCTTATAGTCAAAGCTATCATGGCTCAGACAGTAAGGAATTCACCTGCAATGTGCGAGACCTGGGTTTGATCATGGGAAGGACATCCCTGTAATCCAGTGGAAATACTATGTGCTCCCAAATTAGGGTGTTCAAGTTCATTCACTGGTTAGGGTATTAGATCCCACATACTGCAACTAAAAATACCACATGCGACAATTAAAATTCCTACTTCCACATGCTACAGTGAAGACTCAAGAGTCCTTGTGCTGGAAAACAAGACCAAGCACAACCAAATTAATGAATAAGTGTTTGAAAGAAAGAAAGTAAAAGACATGAGAATTCCCTGTTGGTTAAGTGTTTATGACTTGATGCTTTCATTGTCAATGGCCAGGGTTCAACACTTGGATGAGGACCTGAGATCCCACAGGTTCTATGGCATGACCAAATAAAAACCCAGAAAGATAACTGAGGAAGGCAGAACTCCCAAAGTTTGAAAACGAAGATATATAACTGCTAACAGGCTGAGGATAGAGTAAGGATTGCCAGGAAACCAAACTGCAACATTGGCACCTCTGTAATTCACAAGCCTCTTTAATATTGTGGTTTAGGTTCCTCCTTCTCCTGCTTCTGAACCTAAATAACTTATTGCTCCTAAGAAAAAGTGTTATGGGGGAAAAAAATTGAACTGAATTATATTGAAAACAGCAAATTTTTGAGAGAGAGCTAAAACAGTTTCATGTGTTAATGTGCAGTACATTTGAGAAGAAGAAAGGTTGGCAAAACAATGATCTAAGTCAGTGATATTCACAGACATTTCTGCAGCAATAGAAAAATTTTAAATAATTGTTACATGTATTGCCTAATAAGGACAATCATCTTTTCACACATATAAATGCACAGTTTTCTCTTCTGTGAGTTGACCTGTTACATCCTTTATCTGAGTGTTTATCTGTTAGTTTTGTTGTTTTTTTTTTTTTTCCTTTTGGCCTTGCTGTGAGGATTAAGGTATCTTAGATCTTCAACCAGGGATCAAATCTCTGCCCCCTGCAGTGGACGCACAAGTCCCTAAGAGCCAGATCACTAAGGAATTCTCAGTGAAAAGGTTTTCTATGTCCTTATTTAATATGCCACTTTGGAAATGTCAAAATATAACTGGTGTGACTGAAATAGTAAATCTTTGTGTGTATTCAGCCACTTCAGTCTGCCCAACTCTTTGTGACCCCATCAGTGTATCATGCCAGGCTCCTCTCTCTATGGGTTTCTCCAGGCAGTAATACTGGAGTGGGTTGCCATTTCCCTTTCCAGGGGATCTTCCTGACCCAGGGGTTGAACCCATGTCTTTGTGTCTCCTGAATGGGCAGACAACTTCTTTACCACTAGCATCAACTGGGAAACCAATTAAATCTTTAATTAATTTAAAATTAAAAGATATGGCTAGAAGAACCAGATCTTCCTTATAAATGACTTTACATTAATTTGCATACCCAGTAATTTGTGTACCTCTTAGATATTTTCCTCAAGATGAGATTCCATGCCCCTCTCTAAATGTAGGCTAGGTTTAGTGATTTGTTTCCAAAGAACAGAATATGTCAGCAGGAAGGAGACAACTTTATAGTCAAGGAACTAGTGGTAAGTCATATTGATAGTATGAATCCTTGGTGGGAAGCGATGAGAAAGATATTTTGCCCTGGAGGTATAGTTCTAAAATTATATAAACCTCAGGGCAATCAAGAAACATACCAAACCCTTATAGAGAGTCATTCTGCAAAATACATGTCCCTGAAGGACTCCTGAAAGTTGTCAAAAGTCATGAAAAACAAGGAAGTTTAAGAAACTGCAATAGACCAGAATAAGCTAAGGGAGGTAGCTGTAGCTTTTTGCGATATATCCTCATGCAATTCAGTATCCTATACGAGAATATGAAACTGGGAAAGAACATTTGTTGAAAAACTGGTAAAAGTTGAATAAAACCTGGAACTTAGTTAAAGCTACCCTACAGAAAGATGCTGGAATGATTGTGAGGCATAAAGGAGGTCATTCACATATACACATTTTAGACATTGCAAGTGTTTTCTCTACATAACACCCACTTCATTTTGACTTCACTGAGACGGGAATGTAAAGTATGGTATACTTAACTGAATGGAAATCTTCAAACACAAAGGATCAATAATATTTAGACCGCATGATCTGACTATAATATAATAATGGGAAATTGACAAAGAAACATCTTGTAAAGTGACACTCATTTGGAAAATATTAATAACTATATTAATATGTGTCTCCATGGGGTTTTCATGCAAGATACTAGAGCAGATTGCCATTGTTTTCTCCAGGGGATCTTCCTGACCCAGGATTGAACCCAGGCCTCTTGTGTCTCCTGCATTGGCTGGAAACTGATTTACCAGTTGAGTGACCAGGGAAGTCCATACAATGTGTAGTCTTCTCTTTAGAAGAGAATATTAGGATATACTTGAAAGTGAATGATAATGAACCTTCTATTCAGTAAAAATTGTGGGACACAGTTAACTTTGTATGGAGAAACAATGGAAACAGTAACATACTTTATTTTCTTGGGTTCCAAAATGATTAAGGGTAGTGACTGCAGCCATGAGCTTTAAAGATATGTGCTTCATGGAAGAAAAGCTATGCCAATCCTAGACAGCATATTAAAAAGCAGAGAGAGTACTTTGCTGACAAAGTCCATCTAGTCACAGCTATGGTTTTTCCAGCAGTCATGTATGGATGTGACAGTTGGATGATAAAGAAGGCTGAGTGCTGAAGATTTGATGCTCTTGAACTGTGGTGTTGGAGAAGACTCTTGAGAGTCCCTTGGACAGCAAGATCCAACCAGCCAATCCTAAGGCAAATCAACTCTGAATATTTCCTGGAAGGACTGATGCTGAAGCTGAAGACCCAATAGTTTGGCCAACTGATATGAGAAGCCAAGTCATTGGGAAAGACCTTGATGCTGGGAAAAACTGAGGGCAGGAGAAGAAGTGGGCGGTAGCAAAGGATGAGATTGTTGGATAGTATCATCAACTCAGTGGGCATAAGTTTGAACAAACACCAGGAGATAGTGAAGGACAGAGAAGCCTGGTGGCCTGCATGCAGTCCATGGGCTTGCAAAGAGTCCAACATGACTGAGGGACTGAACAACAACAACAACAAATTAAGGTAAATTTATAGCATTAGATATAACAGAAATGAGAGTTACAAATAATTACCTCAAAAAGTTGTAAATCTGAGCAACAGAACAAACTTACAGTGACAAGAAGGAATGAAATTAGTAAAGAATGAAACATGAATATAATAGATAAGGAAATATTGTAACTAAACCAAAACTTTATTCTCCCATATGACTACTAGGAGACTTTCAGCAGAACAGGGCATTTAAAAAAGACTCTGTAAAGGGCCAAAAAAGAAATATTTTAGGCTTTGTGAATATGATCATTGGTGCTTAATCCAGTTTTCAGCCATTGATAATAACCCAAGAAACTAGCAAGGCCCTGTTCCAACTTAAGGACTCCAAAAATTGAATTTCTTTTCGGTTTTCCTCACCCATTAAAAGTGTAAGGCTCTAAAAAGAAGGAGAAGGAGAAGGAGAAGAAGAAGAAGGAGGAGAAGAAGAAGAAGAAGAAGAAGAGGAAGAGGAATAAGAAGAAGAAGAAGAAGTAAAGCTCATTCTCAGCTCACTATAGATGGGGCAAAAGTAGGGGCAGGCTGCCTTATATTGATCGAAAGAAATGTAATTCCAAGAGGAGGGACTTCAAGATCCAGGTGTATGTCAAGTTACTTAAGCAACGATCTTGCCTAAGGCACATCACCCAGAGGGCTGTGAGTTCTGGACACCATCAGTGGACTTCCCTGGTAGACTTGGAGGCCATTCTCAGCCCTNGTGCAATCTGTTTGTTTGTTTGTTTGTTTTCCCCTTTCGGTGAGGTGAGTAATCTTGACAGAACCAAGACGCTTGAGATTCTGATTCTGCCTGACCACGCCCCCAGCTGGTGTCTCCAGAGGTTCCATCACGAGCGCATGTGCCCAACTCGGCCTCGCGGCCAATCAGATTGCAGGCGCCGACACCTAGCAACCAACCATTGGTGGCAGCGGTTACGCCTTGTAGGGACAGCTGAGGCTGGTGCTCCA
>SJYE01018374.1:52356-119698 GCA_006408755.1 Eudorcas thomsonii | reverse complement strand
GCGTTGTCCCCTCAAGGCTCGCCTCCTCAGGCTTAATCCGGGAACCGCCTAGGACAGGTGAGCACTTGGCAGTTCTGGCACCGCCGCCAACGGGGACCGGCAAGGACTGGGACATGGTGCGGACCAAACTGGTGCCTGAGGGCCAAGGGGAGGGTTTTTCTGGTCCCCACTCGTGTGGGGCCTTGCTCGGCGGGGATCTGTGAGGGTCTTCGGGCCCTCTGGAGGGAGCATGCGGCCAGACCCACAGGCCCAGGCCCCTTTCCCCCCTTGCTTTTCTAATCTGGGCGGACGCTGCTCTCCTGCAGCTTTCCTGCCTTCGGGGTGGGAAGAACCAGCTCAGGAAAATGGCCTATTAGGCCCTTGGCTGCTGGCCCCTGCCCAGATCTCCTGTGGAACCTAATATATTTACACACACACACACACACACACACACACACACACACACACACACATAGATACATACATACATACATATATTTTCACAACGGGTTTGTGACTCGGCCCAATGCAGTTCTGCATCCTTCACAGTCAGGTGGGCGCAGCAAAAAAAAAAAAATCGATCTAGTGGCCTCTGCACTTCTGCTGAACTTTGGTCGTTTTCCCGTTTCCTCTGACTCTCCTCCGACTCCAGGGCTGCCCCTGTCCCTGGGGACCTGGCGATTCAGGTCTTTGGTTCAGGAAGTTGGCAGATGAGGTATTTGTTTGTTTATTTGTTACTGAAAGAAGGGAGGTGGGAGGAAGAAGCTCAGGGAAGAGGAGTTCAATCACTTGCTCTGGTTAAGTATGAGACACCTGGTCAGCATCCGCAGGGTGGGACCAGGTAGGGCCTGGGGGATAGAAAGTTCCCGGAATAGATGACACCCTGACCTTTTCCTCTGCTTGCCCCCAGGATGTGACCTTTTCCTGCCTGGGATGTCTCAAGCACTCAGGTTGTCAGTGTGCCCCTGAGGTAAGGTGACAGATATCTTTACAATAAGGGACAAAGTTGTATCTTTCTTGCCTTTCGTTTTTCTCCTTTCACTCCTGGACTGACATGTTGCTGTTGAGTGGTCTTGATTCAGTCTCTGGTCAGGGAACTGGGACCTCACAAGCCAAGCAGCATAGCCAAGTGAATAAATGAATAAAGTGGTTCATTCAGAGAAAATGTGTTGCGATTTAACATGTTTACATGGGATTGCCTGCTCATTTCTGTACAAGGGCTTTATTTCATTAAGTAAGTGAACACTGGATGGGGATAGGGGACCATCTGACTTTATTTCATGCCCATAAAAAAGATCATAGGTAGCTCTATGCCCAGCAACTTTTGCCTACAGCTGTATTGTATACTTTTGTATTGCTGGCATAGCTTTGAACTTCATAGCATGTTTTGTTTTGGTCACAACATGTGGCTTCATTGAATATTAGTTCCCCAACGAGGGATCAAACACAGGATCGTGGCAGTGAGAGGGCTGAGTCCTAACCAAACCACTGGACTGCCAGGTAACTCCTGTTTTTAGGTGCTTTGGTTTGTTTCGTGTGTGTGTGTGTGTGTGTGTGTGTGTGTGTGTGTGTGTCTGTGTGTCTGTGTGTCTGTGTTTAATTTTTTTTCTATATTTATAGGAGAACTCTTCTATGTTGAAATATGATGTGAATGATATAATAACTTGAAATGTGTGTTTTACATATTATCTCAAAACTGAATAGTGTGAAAGAACTTACACTTGTTATCTCTCTAGAATACATTTGGGGGAGTTTAGTCTCAGGGTCTCTCCTGAGGGTGTAGTCAAGCTTTTATCTGGTTTGGCAACCTCTGAAGACTTGGCTTGTTGAATCTAAGTCTAAGCTCTTTCACTTGACTGTACTCATGAAGCCTCAGTTCCTCCTTCTGTGGGCCTCTCCAAGGGGCTGCTCTTGTGGAGGCTGCTGTCTTTTCCCGGAATGAGGGATTCAGGAAAGAACTTGCACCCAAGATAAAGCGCAGAGTCTTTTTTCAGATGTTACACATCTTCACTTCTGTATTTGCTTAGTCTCTCAGGTCAACCCTGTGATAGACTGAGAGAGAATGACACAGGGGTGGGAAATTCAGGAGATGTGATTCATTTGAAGGCTGGTTACCATGCCCATTAATCCACCATGCTAGCCTTTCTTCATATGATCTCAGTTCTGTTACTGTGAGCAAATTATTTGGCTTGTGTACACTTCTTGTGTTCTGCTGCTGCTGCTAAGTCGCTTCAGTCGTGTCTGACTCTGTGCAAACCCATAGACAGCAGCCCACCAGGCTCCCCCATCCCTGGGATTCTCCAGGCAAGAACACTGGAGTGGGTTGCCCTTTTCTTCTCCAAGGCATGAGACTGAAAAGTGAAATTCAAGTTGCTCAGTCGTGACCCACTCTTTGAAAAGTCATGGACAGCAGCCCTCCAGGCGCCTCTGTCCATGGGGTTTTTCCAGGCAAGAGTACTGGTGTGGGTTTCCATTGCCTTATCCATCTTGTGTGTTCTCTGGCTTGATCTACTCAATTCTTGTTTATTCAGTGATATTCTAGCAAGTCTCTTCTTTATACTGGATTAAGTTTTCTGTTTCTCTGGATGGTTCCCATCAGCAAACAGACTGACTATAATGTCACCTCTTGTTAAAAATCCATCTTTTGGTGACACATCCTGCTTCTGCTGCTTTTATTTTATATTTGCTTATGATAGATTTCTGCAGAGTTGTTCATAGACTTTGTTATCTCGAGTTCTCTAATTTTCCTTTAAAGCCACTCTTGTCAAGGCCACCGGTGAATTTCAAATGTTTAACTCAGTGGTCAATTTTTAGTTGTTATTTTATTTAATTTATTGGCAGCTTTTATCAGAGTAGTTCATTTCCTCCTCCCTGAAACAAATGTTTCATTTGGATTACAGAGTGCTTCTCTTTCCTGCTTCTCTTCTACCTACAGTTCCTCCACATACAATGTGTGACCTTTGTGTCTGGCTTTCTTCAGATGTGATATTTTCTTTTTAAACATGTTTTTTCTTTAGCCATGTGGCATGTGGTATCTTAGTTCTCAACCCAGGGATGGAACCTGTGGAGAGTCTTAAACAATGGATCTCCAGGGAAGTCCCCTAGTTTGTGTATTTTCAAGATTCATTCATTTCATGGCTGAATAGCAGTGAGTGTTTTTGTTTTATTTTTATGGCTAAATATGTATATGAATATGGTAAATGGCTTCCATGTAGTCCAATTTGAGCGTATACCACAGTTTGTTTATCCAGTCATCAATTACTGAATAATACTTGGATGGTGTACTCTTTGTGGCTATTGTGAGTAGTGTTGCTGTGAACACTGATTTTGCATGGACTGAACATTTTCAGTTTTTATGGATATATACAAAAAGGTGAAAATCCTGAATCATATTGCTACTCTAAATTTAATTTTTTAGGTGCTGACAAACCAGTTTTCCAAAGTGGTTATACCATTTTACAGCAATTACATCAACAATATCTGAAGATACCTTTTCTGCACATCCTCTGCAGCACTTGTTACTAGTTCTCTTTTTGATTGTAGCCAACTTAATGGGTGTGAAGTAGTATCTCAGTGAGACTGATTTACATTTTTCTAGGGGCTTCCCTGGTGGATCAGAAGGTAAAGTGTATGCCTGCAGTGTGGGAGACCTGGGTTTGATGCCTGGGTCAGGAAGATCCCCTCGAGAAGGAAATGGCAATCCACTCTAGCACTCTTGCCTGGAAAATCCCATGGACGGAGAAGTCTGATAGGCTACAGTCTATGGGGTCGCAAAGAGTCAGAATTCAAATTATTCAAATTATTATTCTGGTTGTTAATTTTTTTTTCTGGTTGTTAAAAAATGTTGTAAAAAACACCTAACTTAAATTTTTACCATTTTAACCATTTTTGCATGCTAAATATTTCACACATTTTCATCAGCCTTCTGGAGAAAGAAATGACAACCCACTCCAGTATACTTGCCTGGAGAATCCAATGGATAAAGGAGCTTGGTGAGTTACAGTCCATGGGGACACAGAGAGTTGGACACGAATGAGTGACTAACACACACACACACATAGTCACAGTGTTGTTGTTGTTGTTGTTGTCATTGATTTAGCTGTGCTATGCAGCTTAAATGACAGTTCCCTGGTTGAGGATCATACCCAGGCTCCTGATAGGAAAGCTTGGAGTCCTAACCTCTGAACTACCAGGGAATTCCTTAACCCATTATTTATGATCTCTACACCTTTTTGTCTTGCAAAATTGAAGCTCTGTACACATCACCTGTCCCATTAAACTGCAATTCTTCTTTTCTTCCCTGTTTCCTTAGACCCTGGACTTCCATCATTCTTCTTTGTTTTTTTTTTTTTTTCCTATAGCTTGACTATATTTGATATTTCACATAAGTGGAAACAAAGTATTCCTCTTTTTTATGACTGATTTATTTCATTTGACTTGATGCCTTAAATGATCATACATGTTGTAGCATATGATATAATTTCCTTAATAAGGCTAAATAATGTTTCATTGTATGTATATATCACATTTGAATGACATTTAGATGCTTCCACCTCTTAGTTGTTGTGATTAGTGCTGCTGTGATTAGTGCTGCTGTGATTAGTGCTTCTGTGAGCATGTCTGTGCAAATATCTCAAGACCCCATGTTAGCTTCTTTTGAAATTATAACCTGAAGTGGAATTGCTGAATCATGTGTTAATTCCATTTCATTTTAATTTTTCAAGGATCCTTTATACTGTTTTATGTAGCAGTTGCACCATTTTAAAATCTATCCATAACACACAAAGATCCAGTTTCTGTATGTGCTTGCCTACAGTTGTCCTTTCCTTTCCTTTACCTTTCCTTTCCTTCATATGTAAACACACACACATGCCACACAATTTATTTTCATATCCTTTTCCATTATTGTTTATCACAAATTATGAATATAGTTCCTTGTGCTCTACAGTGCAATCTTGTTTATCTATTCTATACATTAATATTATAGTTTGCAAATGCTAATCACCAGCTCCCAATCTATACCTGTCCCACCCTTCCCCTCTTGGCCATCACATAGTCTGCTCTCTATATGTGTGCGTCTGTTTCTGTTTCATAGATAAGTTCATTTGTGTCACATTTTAGAGTCCTCCATATTTAGAGTCCATAAGTGATACCATATGATATTTGTCTTTCTCTTTCTGATTTCCTAAGTATTCTTTTTAATGCTAGTGTAGATTCAAGTATTTACTTAACTTCATTTTCAGAACATTTGTTGCTACTATACTTTTAAAATATGTATCTTGTATTCTGCAAGCTTTATATTAATTCTAATACTTGTGGTTTCCTCAGGATTTCCTATATACAAAGTATGTAATCGCCAATATACTTTGACTTCTTCCTTTCGATTCTGAAGGCAGATTTATTTTTTTTTAAACAACAGCAACAGTTCCTTTTTCTTAGCTGATTGCTTTGGTTATAGAACTGCCAGAATAATGAGCCAAACTGTGGAATAGACTTCCTTGTGTTGTTCTCAGTCTTAGAGGGAAAGATTTCAGTTTTTCATTATTAATTATGATGTTACCTGTGGGTCTTTTACAGGTACCCGGTGACTGACAAAGTTCTCTTCTGTTCTTAGTTATTAAGTGTTTTTTAACCCCTATTATGAAAAGGTGCTAAAGTCAGGGAATGGCGTTTTCTGCAGGAAGATGTGTTTTTCATTTTATTTTGTTTTAAAATGACATAATGTTGATTGACTTTCATATAATGAACCAACTTTGCATACCTCCGTAAATCCAATGTGATTATGGTATACAATCTTTTTTATATGTTGTTTGATGTTTGTTTGCCAGTATTTTGTTGAGAACTCTTTCACCTGTATACATAAGGGATATTGGGTGTGTGTGTGTGTGTGTGTGTGTGTGTGTGTGTGTGCGTGTGTGTGTGTGTGTGTGTGTGATGTCTCTGTCTGGTATTGATATGAGAGAAATACTGGCATCACTTTGCCTGCTATGTGGGGAAGACATGTGGAGTAAAGGATGAAGCATTGTTGGATTTAAGTTTAGTCAGGATTAGAGGGAGAAATTTAGGATATATCAGTGTGGAATTGGGGTGAGATTATCAAGAGAGTTCACTTTCAATTTACTAGGCCTATGTTAAGTACTTGACATTGAATTATGCTGTTAACTATATATAGATACTTTATACTTTGAATTTGCTACCAATTTTCTTTATTAACATTTATGAAATTAGTATTTGTGAGTCAGTTGTAATGGGCATTTAAGATACATTTTCTTCCAATTTTTTCTAGAAAACAAGATGCCATTGCCTAGCTGATGCCTTTTAAAAAGTTTTTAACTGTAAATCTAACAAATAAGCATGTCTTTAAGATACAGAAACACATTTAAAAGCTATAAATTTGCCCAAAAAGATGCAGCTGGTGTGTGGTTAACTTACAATTCCAACTTAATCTTCTTTGACTCCAAAGTCCATGTTTCTAAACACTGTACGACAGTGCTTTTGTAAAAATACTCGTCCTCTACATGTGATTTCACCTAATGATCAGTTTTGTTGTTGTTGTTGTTTTTAATTTTTAACAGAAAATATTAAAGTTAATGTGAGAAAAGGCTATGTTTCTAGAGTCTTGTAGTCTTGTAGGCATAGGTTTTTCAGCTGTCATTCAGTCTCTTTGACACTCAGTGTCTTTATCTGTAAGATAAGGGTGATTATAATTACCCTAGAGTTTTGGAGATAATCAAATAGCACATTTTTCTGTACTTAGCTAATATGTAGTATGTTTATACTTAGGTGGCAGTTTGTACAAAGGAAGCACTGGGACTTGTGGCTGCATCCTCTAAGAATAAAAATGTATTTAAATATGGAACCACCTTGTAAGTTATGTGAAGAAGAACAAGAGCCAGAACTACCCAAAAGCAAGGGAGAAACCAAACAAGTAGATGATGATGATGCTGAACTGATCTTGGTTGGAGAGGAACATGTAAATGAAGATGCTGATGTGATCTTTGTTGGGATGACCTCAACTTCAAAACCAGTTGTTCCAAACATAGTGAAGAGAGTTACCCCAGGTTCTTGTTCAAGGAGAAAAAGAACTGGTCACTTCAGAAAAGGTAATGCTCACAAATTACAGCCTGTTAGTTATGTGACTCCTACATCAGAAGCAAAGACTGTCTTGTCAGTTTCTGACTTGAATCAAGATCAACAGATAGTCCTATTATTATTGAACCTTTGTCTCGAGCTGATTATAAAAATATTTCACCACAAATAGTGTCTAATAGCTTCTCAAAGGAGTTATGTTCTTCTTTGTTTTTCTTTAAAAGTTCATTGCAGCATCCAGTAGAAACAGCAGTTTCTGCAGGAGATATGAATAAAAGTCCTCATGTATTAAAGCCACTTTCCACTTCTGAAACAGACAGCACAAATCCCAAAAGGCCTAAACTCAGTGATGGCATTATAGGGGATCATTCTTTACGTTTGTCCCCTTCAGGCATTTTTCATACAGTGACTACTCAGCAAAGCACACCAGACAGTGTCCCTTCGTCACTAATGCATATTCAGAATGGAGAACCTTGTCCAACACGTTTTCCAAAGGACAATGTTCATTGCAAGCCTGTAGGACCTTTAGGGGAAAATGGACTGACACAAACTTATTTTCCAAGTTTTGCAAGTCAAAACAAGACTGTTGACCCCACAGAAGGAAATCTGATTGTGTTACTTTGTGACTTCTACTATGGAGAGCATATAGGAGTTGGACAGCCAGAACCAAAGACTCACACAGCATTTAAATGCCTCAGCTGCTGCAAAGTTCTAAAAAATTTCAACTTTATGAATCACATGAAGCACAATTTGGAACCTGAGAGGCTGAGAGGTGACAGCTGGAAAAACCACACCACCTGCCAGCACTGCCAACGCGTTTCCTACTCCCTTCCAGCTGCAGTGTCACATTGGAAGTGTCCACGCTCCCCAGGGGCCCTCCTCCATCTGTAAAATTTGTGACTTGTCCTTTGAGATAGATCAGGTTCTCTTACAGCACATGAAGGACAGTCATAAGCATGGTGAAATGCCCTGTGCACACCAAGTTTGCAGTTACAGATCATTTTTTGCAGATATGGATGCACATTTCAGAGCATACCATGGTAACACTAACAATTTGCTTTGTCTGTTTTGTCTCAAAATTTTTAAAACTGCAGCACCATACATACATCATTATAGAAGGCACTGGGAAAAGAGTTTTCACCAGTGTTCCAAATGTCAGCTACAGTTTTTAACTTTCAAAGAGAAAACGGGGCACAAGACCCAGTGTCATCAAATGTTTAAGAAGCCTAAACAGCTAGAAGGATTACCTCCTGAAACAAAAGTTGTTATTCAGGTATCACTGGAACCCCTTCAACCAGGATTGGTGGAAGTAGCATCCATTACT
This sequence comes from Eudorcas thomsonii, assembly GCA_006408755.1. Lineage (NCBI taxonomy): Eukaryota > Metazoa > Chordata > Mammalia > Artiodactyla > Bovidae > Eudorcas > Eudorcas thomsonii. The sequence goes on along the minus strand of SJYE01018374.1, from coordinate 111,306 downwards.
GTGAACACATCTGATTCTGAATCATCACCCCCCAAATCTAAAAGTAGGAGGTCAAAAAAAAAAAAAGTTAATGCTACTTTCAATAAATCTGAAGCTAGTGTTTCAAAGTTAAAAACCCAATTAAAAACAAAAAAATCAAATTATAGCATCATTCAGTAATGTCAAATATAGGGAAACCAATGGGTAATTTCTGTGTTTTTGTTTTAAATACATGAAGTTTGTTTGATCTGAATATTGAGGTGTTATTTAAAAATCTATTACCTGTTTTTCATATAATTGTCTTAGCATGTAAAAAGAATGTGTGCATGTGTGTGTGAGAGAATGAGAGAACTGGAGAAAGGATAATACCTGTTTCGTATTTCATGTTATTTGTAAGTTCAAAAGCTTTACTCTACATATAATCTGTAGTGTTTTAGCAACGTAATTTTCAGCTGTTTTCATGCCTTGAAGATCTCAGTATCAACTATATAGCCAGATTGGAATGGGTTTCTTATGACATGGTCCCGTGTGCTGCTGAAGTCTCTGAAGTGCCTCTTGTGCTGATCTAAGAAAACCTGGTTCTGAAAGCCTACTGTGGAGAAGTTGATGGAGAAGCTAAGATGTGGGTTTGGACCAGACACGAGATTTAATCAGTGGAGAGCTGTGGCTTCTTGTCCCAGTTGAGGAAGAGGTATACATTCACTCTTGGCATGGAGCCAAGGCAGAAGGAATACTGTCTCAGAGTGTCTTGACCTAGCCCAGGGTCATCACAAGGAAGCCAACGTGTGTTTGGTGAGAGACCCTTGCAAGCTTCAGGCAGGCCCTGTGTATCATTGACTGCAGTTGGAGAAGCAGAGATAGTTATTAGAATGAGGCCTGGTGCCTGTGGACCTCCTGTTGAGTAATCAAAAGGGGAATTTGATTCATCCCATCCCCTTTCCCATTTGGCTGGCCTATAGTCACAGTGAAGTACCCGTATCTGTCTCAGACACAGTAGTAAAGCAAGTTAAGGTTCCCAAAAGAAAAAGAGCCTTGACATCCAGTTTGATTTGTACTGGACCCATAGTTTTAACTGAAAAGGATCAAACACAGGGCATCTGTTCAGTTTATGAATTGAGATAAATTTAGTTCTCTTACCCTTAAGCTACAATGGTGTTGGCCAAGAATAGTAAATGTAGTGGATAAAAATGGCCCAGCGTGATTAAACCCTTTTTAGAACTTTTTATTCCCTTTTGCAGTTACATGTGTCTTACCCTAGTTGATCATGTGAAGGTTTCAGTTTTGGATCTTGTCTTGCCTTGGACACAAATCTAGTACAGTTAACAGCTAATTCCTTGTGCGTGTAATTTCCCATTTTATCAAACTAATACTGAGTTTTGGTCTTACTTGACACAGTCTGATGTGCAAGAATTGTCTCATTTATTTCAGTAATTATCTTGTCATAATGTTATTATCCTTCCTCTAATCTATCCAACTATTTAATCAGTGATTATACTTGTGAAAGCCTTTTTTCCTGCGGTCTTCAAGGGCTCTTTCACAGACCTGTGGGTTATCCTCTAAGTATTGGTTCCTGAACATCAGCACACTTGTCTGCCTCTGTAGGTTCCTGGAGTTGAGTCTCCTCCTGGAGTTGAATACCATCCCTTCTCCACTTCTGGCACAGATACCTAGCCATCTCCGTGCACTATTCAAGGAACCTGGGATCCTTGCTGTAGACTTATGCCAGGAGAAATCTCTCCGTTTCCTTTTCCTTTCTCCTCCTCTTTGTCTGTCCCCACCCTCCCCCCTGCTCAATTTATTTAAATCCTCTAAGCTTTCACAAAATGCTGGAAAATGATAATCACCAAGGGGTTAGCATCCCTCTCAGAACTGAAGAGGATGGACTACAGATGACTAAGCTGTAGTGAGTCTATTGTCTCCATCTTAGGTAATTTCCTGAGTGTAAATTCAAGTACAAATAAAAATTGTATTTATTTACTCAAAGCTTGATTGATTGATTTGCACTTTGAGTATTATACTAGGCCTTTCCAGTTAGTTTACTTGGGCCAAAGCACTTTGCTAAGTGTCAGCTTAAAGCATTTTTAGGTGTATAAAGAGTGTATGTGTATGTTCTGGTCTCAGGTGAAAACTATGTATAAATAAATGTGCAGACTATTGCATTCTTATCTCCTTTATTTCTATAGTAAAAATATGAAATGTTTCAGTTATATGTTTTTATTGTTGCCCAGTATTATCAACACTGTTACTCTTGTTTGCTCTGAAGAATGCTCCTAAGGAGTACAAGTTGTATTTATTGTCAGATGAAAAGTTCCCAGGGATATGGTCCCTGACTACTTCCTCTCTTCAATTCTCTGCCCTTCTACTCTACAATTTTACCCCACCAGGGCACTGTTTTTAACAACACAGGACTTGTTTTTCCTCAAGCAAATTTCAAAAGACTTTGCAACTGCTGTTTTCTGGAAATTCTCTTCCCCTAGGCCTGGATGGCTTCGTACCTCCCTTGTTTGAGCTTCACCAATACTCTTCAGATCACACAATGAAACCTCCAAGCCCCTCCCTTTCCTCCTCCTCCTTAACTGCACTTTAAGACTCTAACCTCTTCCCTCCCCAGCCTAAATTTCCTAGATTTTCACACACACACACACACACACACACACACACACACACACACACACACACACACACACACAAAACAACAACAACAACAACAACAACAACTGAGAAGAGATAATAATATCAGGGCGTTGCTTCTTATAATTAACTTGAGTCATTTTCTGTACCTGCAAATAAAAGGTAGTTAATAGTGTGTTGAATTCTTTCAGAAGCTTCCTCTGGTTTTCTATCAATATCTATATTTTTTTCAGGCATTAACATTTTGTTTTGCTTACAAATATGTTGAATATCTGTCAAGATTACTATTTTGTTATTGTGCTTTATAAATTTCTTTGTCTACTTTGCTTATTCTTTCAGGTAAAATTTATTATTTTAGTAATGTTGCCAAAACATTGTAGGTAAAATTCGTATTTATAGAAATAAGTTTTAAAATATTATTTCTGCTGTCTGTATTTTTATGAATAACATGGCATATTTTTATTTATTATTATTATTATTATTTTAATAATCGTACTGTGTTGGCCAGGACTTCTAAACAGTGATGTGTAAACGGGTTTTCTTTTTCTGAGTACATCAAAGGCAGTGAGTATATGGCTTAATGAATTTCCATTTCTGTTTTTAGATCTTAAAGAGAATTGTTTTACTGGATAGTTTACAACATTTGTTGAGACATTTACTTTTCTTTCTTTCTCTCTTCCTTTCCTTTCCTTCCTTTCTTCACCTGTCTCTCTTCCTCTTTCTTTCCTTCTCTTTCTTTCCCCAGGTTTTTTTTTTTTTTTTTCCTTGACTGGACCTTTCCTGAAACAAAAGTAATTCCATTCAGAGTTGAATATTATCCTCTCAGAATCCCATTCCACCACTTCTCATTTCTAGTATTGGAATTGACCTGCTGTTCCCCTTATTAGATTTGCCACCGTTGTATCAATGTTTCTGATTTTTCTTTTTCCAAGAAGCAACTCTTCTTTTATTATCCCAGCAAGTTTTATTTTTGTTGTTTTCTATTTTTGTTCCAATCCATATATACTTTCTACTTTCTTGAGGGTTTATATATATATATATATAACCTTGTATTTTAAAAGCTTTCTTTACATTTTTTTTCTGTAGATATATTTGATTTACATTGTTGAGTTTCAGATGTATATCAGAGTGATTTAGTTATGCAGATACATATCTATTATTTTGTAGGTTATTTTCCATTATAGGTTATTACATGATACTGAGGATTTCTTTTCTTTCTTTCTTTCTTTTTCTTTCTTTTTTTGTTCCATAGAGGGTTTAGGGCTTGACCTTCTTTTATTCAGCAATTTTGTCTGAATCCCAAATATTTTGATGTATACATTTTTTAAAGTAAAATTTTATTTTTAAATGATTTTTGGCAAGTTAATTCCAAAATTTCAGTATTGGCAGGCTGAATGTTTTCATGTATAGTTTATAGAGAATTCAGTTTTCCTTGGAGCTCTGAGGGTTTGTGTGTATATACAATGACATGTCTAAATACATGTCCTTTTCAGATTACTACATTTTTTAAGATATGTAAATATATTTTAAAAGATGTCTGACACCAGCAGGGATGCAGCTGGCATTTATAGGAAAGGAACAGAGTGGGTCCATGGGATTGCAAAGAGAGACTGGGAGACTGAAAAGAAATGGACAACAACAACAGAGTGGGTGTCAGTGGATGGAAACATTAAGAGGACCATAAGGGTGAGGGTGGATTCTGGCTCAACTGAGAGGATCATTGATGAGGCTAGGCAAGGCTGATAAGATATTGAGGTGAGTGAAGTCTTGACCAACCTTGATAGCATATTCAAAATCAGAGACATTAATTTGGCGACTAAATTCCGTCTAGTCAAGGCTATGCTTTTTCCAGTAGTCGTGTACGAATGTGAGAGTTGGACTTTGAAGAAGGCTGAGTGCCGAAACATTGATGCTTTTGAACTGCGATGTTGGAGAAGACTCTTGAGAGTCCCTTGGACTGCAAGGAGATCCAACTATTCCATTCTGAAGAAGATCAGTCCTGGGATTTCTTTGGAAGGAATGCTGCTAAAGCCAAAACTCCAGGTCTTTGGCCACCTCATGCGAAGTGTTGACTCATTGGCAAAGACTTCGATGCTGGGAAGGATTGGGGGCAGGCGGAGAAGGGGAGGACAGAGGATGAGATGGCTTGACAGCATCACTGACTCGATGGATGCGAGTCTGAGTGAACTCTGCGTGTTGATGGACAGGGAGGCCTGGCATGCTGCAATTCATGGGGTCGCAAGTCAGACACGACTGAGCCACTGAACTGAACTGAGAAGGTATTTGATCTGATACTGAGGGTGGTCAGATCAAGGGTGGGGTATGTTTTCTAAACTGAAGTAGCAGACTCTGGCTTAGATTGGACTAAATGGATAGGCGCCCCTGGATAAAGACACTGCCCAAAGTTGGCAGTGCATTAATACACTACTGCTGCATAAGAAATTACCCTAAACTAACAGCTTGCCACAATATTATCTCATACTGCTGCTTAAAGTTGTGAATCCAGGAGTAATTCAGCTGAGTGTTCTGGCTCAGTGTTTCATGAGATTGCCATCTAAAGCCTTGACATGGCCTGGTGGATTACCTTCCAAGATGGCTTACTCACATAGCTGTTGAAACCAGTTTCCTTGCTGGCTGTTGGGAGAAAGTCTCAGTTCTTTCACATGGGCCTCTCTACTGGGCTACCTGAGTGTTTTTAAGGCACAACTAAGTTGACTTCTAGAGTGAGTGATCCAAGAGGATGAGCAAGAGGACTGCAGTGACTTATGACCTGGTCTGACACTTCATTGTTCATTTTTACAATATTCTAACATTAGAAATGAGCCACTTAGTCCACCACACATGTGAAAGAAAGAAGGAAAGGATTTGTGGACATAATTTAAAACCACGTGGTACACACATGGCCACAATTTGTTTACATACTTGTATGTCCAAAATGCATTTTCCTACCAATGCTTTCAAATAATTTATCCATTATAGCATTAACCTGAAGTTCAGGACGTTGTCATTTAAGTCAGGTCCAGATATGGATCAGGGTCCACTTGTACAGTATCTCAAGTGTTCTGTCACTCAGTTGTGTCCTATGCTTTGCGACCCCATGGACTGCAGAACTGTGGGCTTCCTTGTGCATCAACTCCAGGAGCTTGCTCAAACTCAAGTCCATTGAGTCGATGATGCCATCCAACCATCTCTTCCTCTGCTGTCCGCTTTCTCCTACCTTCAGTCTTTTCCTATATCATGGTCTTTCCAAAGAGTCAGTTATTCGCATCAGGTAACCAAAGTATTGGAGCTTCAGCTTCAGCATCAGTCCTCCCAATAAATATGCAGGACAGATTTACTTTAGGATTGACTGGTTTGATTTCCTTGTGGTCCAAGAGCCTCTCAAGTCTTCGCCAGTACATCAGTTCAAATTATGCAAGTGTAGTTCCTCTAGACCTGAAGATCTGTGAACAAAAGTTATGAGTTATTCTGCTCACTTTCACAGCCGACATACAGTGGTGGATCAGGCATAGATAACCTTCATAGACACTGCTGTTCCAGAAAGGGGGAGATGGGAGTCAATGGTAGCAGTTCTGAAATCCCATGGGTTCTTTTTGGCAGTCCTTTGATTAGGACTTAAGGCCTGGAAACATCTTAGGCTTCAGTCTCTGAATTTTTAATTCTGCCCTCTGATATGATTCCATTGCATGAAAGGTGGGTAGTATATTGTTCCAGTGAAAGAGTCTCCCTAGCCTGCTTCCTGCTTGTAGAAGGTAGAAGTCCAGAGCTCTTATTTTGTACTATTGCTCTTACTTTCCGTCCAAGTTGAACTTAAATATGTTATCTTAAAAACTACATGGCAAAGCACCCCACTCCAAAGCCACAAGCACACATGTCTTCATAACAAGGCCTACTCTGTCTTGGTTTTCTGCTGAGATAGCTGAGGGATAACACCCTGAACCTTGGTAGATGTCTTATTATGTGACTGAAATGATCTCTGAGTGACACCCCTAAACTCTTTGTATGGCATTGGCCTGACCAAATAATGCCATGAACCATCCCCTTCCACCTTTCTGAGGCTTAACAAAGAATTTTACAGTCACACTTATCTTTAGAACACCTTTATTAAAATAATAATAATAATATGAAGAAGTACTGGCGTATAGATGTGGTAAAAATGTTATATTTAGACCACCTTATCTCAATGTGTCTGAATATGATCTTGCTTGAGAGCCATTAATTTTAGCATCTTCTGTCATCTTAAAAGACTGGAAAATTTCCAAATCAGCAAGTCCTGTCACCTTTTTTAATAGTCTTCATCTTAGACATCTTTTTTTTTTTTTTAATTTCCCTTTATATTTTACTATAGGCAGGAAGAAGAAAGCAGGAAGCACTTTTGGCTGTTTGAATGGAAATTCTCTTAGCTAGATAACTCAGTTAGGTACAGTTTCTCCTTCCAACTCATTAGGTACATTTTCTACTTTTCATAAACTGCAGGTGTAGTGGACTTTCCTCTTCACATTCCCCAGGCTCTTTCCTCCTGCTTCGCCTTTCTGCCAGGCATCCTAGGTGCACCACTGTGATTCCACTTAGAACGCGTTTGCTCGGTGAGATAATGGGGATCGATTCCCTGGCTTCAATGCTTCTGCTGGCCAGAGACCATGTACCTTTCCCTAAGAACCTCATGTTTTCATTATCCAACTTCCATCACCTGTCTAGGTCTGTTGTCACAGCTCATACTCACAAGTGTACTGACAGGGACTTATGCGCACATGTACACAAACACGCATGTTCACAGTAACATCCTTGAGAGGAAACTTGTACATATGCAGAAGTACAAGCTTTCTTCTCTAGGAACATGAATTTTGGTAAGCACCCAAATTTTTTTGTCCTGGTTGTTTTTTCACTTGCTCATCAATCATGTCACTTTGCACTTCTAACTCTGTGACTTATCCTCAAAGGCTACAAAGTCTTGGCATTTGCTGTTGACAGAGACTGATGAGCAGAGCAGCGGGCAGGGTTGGAAGCCTGCCTTCTGCATTCTCCCATCATCTTGGACCCCTTCCCAGCACTAGTTATGTTGGCCTGATTCATTGCCTGTGCATTCCTTCAGGGGACCAGAAAACAAGGACCTCTGAGCTCAGCTGACTTGAAGAACTGCTTTCATGGTGTGCACCTGTCTAGGTCATTCGTTGTTATTGTTGTGCCCTTCTTGCTAGCCTACCATGCCTTACAGCCCACAACATTCTAAGTGAAGTCCCCCTTTCTTCCTATCTGTGTAGCTTTCTGTGTGCACCTGTCTACTTGTGCCCCCAAGTGCTATCTCCGTGTACCAGGAAAAGGCCAAAGACACACCTGAGCCTCCAAATGCCCTCAGAGACTGTGATAGGCCTGGGTCTGAACCAAGATTGTGAAGAAGGCACACATGGATACAGGGTATCTTCCAATACAAAGAATGGAACCTGAGGGTGTAAAAGGAAGGTGGCATCCCTACATGTCATCCCTTCTGTTTAACACTACCCATGCACATGGAGTCCCCAAACAGATGATGCCCTGGGAAAGCTGCACATTTTTGGCCCAGAGCTAATGCCTCCCTTGAGCAGAAAGCAGGTTTTCTATCTCAAAAACAACAAGAGGGCTTGAGCCACCCAGGCTCAATGATTTACTGAATGCCAAGACTCTCTTTCATTTTCTCTCATTAGGCCCAGATAGGACTCCCTACAGTCACACATCCCTGTTTCCCTACTCAGCCCCCGTGCCAAGGAAGCCAGTGCCTGGTTGGGCCCAGGGCCATCCAAGATGGTCACCTGGAAGTGAGCGTCCCTCTGAGTGTCACCTGGTTGAAATCCCTACGACAAAATCAGAGATTCTGCTCCAACAAGACTACCAGAATCCTCCCTCAGGTGTAGACTTGCACCTTTGCCCCTAAGGCCCCCAAATCAGGGGGAAGACCCCAGAGAAAAGAAGGAATTTATGTCAGAACTTTCAGCACAGACCATGGGGTATCTTTGGCAGGACTGCTATTTCCTAGACCCTGGACCCTAAGAACCAGCAGGTCCTGAACTGCCCCCAGGGGCTTCTCTGTCTCCCACTCTCCTGAGATCTCTTGGGACATGCAATTAACCCACTGTCCTTACTTATTCTCTGTTCCCTCCCTCACTGACATATCCTGGCAGAGGGTCACATAGATAAACCCACTTGTGCTTTCTTTGCCTTTCGACACTGCCAGGGAGGCAAGATGGAAGTGTCTGGAGCCTTGCCACGCTTATACCATGCCTCTCCTAGGATGCCTGTGGTTTTGAAGATACAGCGTACTTTAGCACGTCTTGTGTTTTGTGTCACATCGTGCCAGTGTGTGCCACCCTCAGGGAGGGCATGTGCTGGGTGATGCGCTGATCTGGGGCAGCACTGGCCCAGGACCTTCCCAGTTCTCCTTGTCCCAGGTGTCTGGAACAAGTCTCCAGTGCAGCAGGAAATCTATGACTCTTTCTCCTTCAGGTCTCTGCCCATCTCAGCAGGATCTTAGCCTTCTCACCATCCTGAGACTTGCCATAGCCACGTCCACCATTTCCAGATGCCAGCCCATGGCCCCTCAGACTGAGGGCTCCACAGGTAGTGGTTTCAAAGCCCCATGCCACGTGACTTGCTCTGTGTGAACATTTAGACCTTGAACCCCCTCTTCCCTGTCCAGACACACACAACAACACGGTAGAAATGATGTGCATGTTTTGTGTCTGGTCTAACTGCAGATCCTAGACAGGGTCAATGCAAAAGAGACAAACCACCTTCAGCCTGATTGCCACATGACCCCTCTTATGGTTGCTCAGCACCTCCTCTCCTGTTGCATTTGTCTCTGCATCTGCCCTGGGCTGAACACACACACACACACATACACATAAACACAGCGAAATTAAGCACACATGTGGATACATGCTCAGTCAGATGAGTTCAGTTCAATCACGCCGTAGTGTCCAACTCTTTGTGACTGCATGAATTGCAGCACGACACTCCTCCCTGTCCATCACCAACACGCAGAGTTCACTCAGACTCATGTCCATCGAGTCAGTGATGCCATCCAGCCATCTCATCCTCTGTCGTGCCCTTATCCTCCTGCCCCCAATCTCTCTCAGCATCAAAGTCTTTTCTAATGAGTCAACTCTTCACATGAGTTGGCCAAAGTACTGGAGTTTCAGCTTTAGCATCATTCCTTCCATGGAAATCACAGGGCTGATCAGTATGGGGACACAAATGCAAACAGGGAACATAGGTGTTTCAGGAGGTGAAGACGACTGAGTCCACCAATGTCAGAGATGGTGACAGTCAGCACCATGTCCTGCCCTTGGGGCTCCCTATTCAACTCCTCCATGAACTCTTCTATATTTTCCCAAAGTAGTCTGAAGCTGCTTCTAAGGCAGCATGTTTGGTGGTTGTGAGACACTAAGTGGTGTATGTGGAAATTGACAGAAGATCCCAAAGTCATCACGCAGGTGCACTGGGACCCTGCAGAGGACACCCTTTCAATTGTAGGACTTCCCAGGGTAAGGGGTGGGAGCGAAGTGCCCAGGCAACCTCAAACTCAGTGAGCAGCAGGAGTCTGGGGATGGAAGGACCCCCAAAGAATGATTCTGACAAAGGTACTTAATGCACCCTGCCTCTAGTAGTATCCCATGGATTCTGGCACTGCAACCACAGCTGATTTGAGAGAGACTCACTCACTCACAGACACACCAAGTCCACAAATAGTCTCAGGAGGTCATCTGCTATATGCATGACCCACGTTCAGGCTCCACAGCTAGTTTGCGTGAGTCTGAACATCCCCATTTGGAAAAAGACAGTGTCCCAGATACTGCACAACTATCCCTTCAGGGCCCACCTTCAGACCCCATCTCCACATATGTCTGACAGTTACTCTCATGGAAGAACTTTCCCACCCAGGGTACTACTTCAGGGGATTGTCCCACATATCTTCTCTGACGATCTGCTGGCAATATGAGCAAGGTGAGTCAGCAGCCAAGAAACCCAAAATCAATTGCTAACTGTATGCAGGCCCAAAGCAACCAAACCTCAGCAATCCTGTTTGATTCTGAGCAGTTGTGACCTGACAATCAGCTGAGAAAGTTAAGGCACCTGGTGTCCATGCTGTGGATGGATGCTCCCCATTCAAAGTCCCAGAACCAGTGTACAGGAGTGGAATGACTTGTCCTATGCCCTACAGAGAGACAGGGGAGACAGGTGTGGATCCCACAGGTGGGCAATCCACAACCTTGCACATCCACACTCATCATCCCAGGAACCACGTTTTACAAGTGATGTCAAGCTAATTCTACATACTGGTCAATGTGTTCAAGAAGTAGGGGGGTCCTGAAAGGAAAATATCACCTTGCAATAGTACCATGAATGGCTCTGCAACAACACCTGCCAGAATAGAAAGGAGGGAAAAGGTTCCTGCACTTCCTCCTCATGAGGGATGGACCTCAAAGAGCAGCAAGAAGGATACAGCTATGTCCCAGAACCAAGGGATGCCCCATATGATGGCGCTCCTCTGAGCCAAGTGAGGCTTCCTCCTCTGATGGTTCTTGACATGAACTGAAAGTAGGCCCTGCAGTTTTTCTTATGCTCAGTGCTCAGTTCCACTTTCAGGGTGGCCAGTGCCTGCAACGCATTTTGCCCAGGAAGTTCAGTCATGCTCCTGGGCCTTTCCTGGCCCTGCTCCTCTACTATCTTCTTAGCACCTGGAAGAACCCCTGTTGCTGCTCTTCATCTGCCACAACCTCCACCTCCTCCATGATGTCTTGCGCAAGCAGCTGGAATAACTGCCCAATCCCTGCCACGTCTCCGTCCACCAGGGGTCCACCAGGGGTCCACCGTCGTCCACCGCCTCCACCCTGAATAGGGTGGCTCCTTTGCCTGGCATGAAACTGGTGGCTGCAAGGTCCCAGCCTCACAAAGCATCAAGATGGCAGGCCACCAACCCCAGTGCCCTGAAACCGGGGCTCAGAACTAGGAAGGTCCAGGGTCCCAAGATGCTCCCGTATTCCTCTGACTGCCTTTCACACTCCTCTTGGCCCTGGTCGTGACCCCAGGCTGGGGCAGATGCGAAGGAATGGGACATAATAGCACAACAAATGGTGTGTAAATGCAGCTCAGGTTGCAGTAATCCTGTGTGACCCACTAGCCGTTTGGGGGGTGTGGGGAAGAGAGGGGGATGGTAGGGAAGCAGGGGCTGGTGTGTGTCCTGTTGCCTGAGGCTGAAGAAAGGGGTGGCGGACATCACAGGAGAAGGTGAATTGGCCCTAGGGAGATCAGCCAAATAGGTGGGTCCCTAGGCTATGAGCCACGTACAGGCTGCTGGCCTAAATCTAGTCCAATGGCCAGGAGCATGGCGGGCGGCACTCATATGGACATGCTCCTCGAATGTAGGGCGTCTTCCACGGTTCCTGGGCTGCTGAGAACCCACATGGCAGATACTGCTCCAGGAAGGTAGTGGGTTTTGCATCTGCTGCTACCCCAGTTACTGTCACTGACCAGGCTCTAGAAATTCCCACCACGGGTTCCTGATCTGCAGTCCAAACAGTACACTCCAGTGTCCATAAGGACCCTCAATAACTAAGAACTTTTGCTGAGTATCCAAAGGATAAGCAGAGGTTTCACGTGGCTGGATACTTTTCTCCATGGGACAGATAACCTGTTGCTGTCCAGATGCTAGGGGAGAAAGGAAAAACCCCACTCTTTGCTATAGTTGATCTCCACTGTTCAGGGACATCAGAGCCTTATGGTATAGAGCTCACTCTGTGTCTCTTTATCTCTGCTTGTGGCGTAGCACTGTTTTTGGCATTCCTTCTGTGTGTGTACCAAGCGCTGATGTCTGTTTGTCTCCATCTCTCTACGTGGTGCTGTTGCTTTCTGCCACTCTCTGGACACCAGTGCTCATACGAAAAGTTTATCCGAGAAGACTATAGGAGAAGACAAGCCTTTCTTCTCCTTAGTGAGTTGCACCCACGGGAGATCAGACATTGTTAGTCCACACACTCAGAGAGGGCTTTCTCAAACTTGAAAGCCAACAGGGGGAAGTCAGAGCTGAACTGACGAAGGGGCAGTGCGACCCTCCCTCCCTCGTTGCAGAAGGGACCTGAATGATGCAAAAGCCAGAAGTGGCTTGGCCACACTTTGCACAGATGGAGAAATGTGGCATGCCCTGCTGGCCTGAGGGAACTCCCTGAACTCCCTAAACATTATTTGAATACCTGCCAGGGAGATGGTAAGGACAGCTCCCCATTAAGTTCCATGACCCACTGGTGCCGGAAACATGCAAGGCTGCCAATTTACCCTTTCAAGACCCTTTCAAAGTGGTTTTGTCCTCCATGTGAGAACACATTCCAGCCTGCCCGGTCGCCCCAGCCTGTGGGGCTGGGAGCAGCAAGAGGATCAAGCTAAGCCATCCTTCCTATAGTCCTGATACCCAATATATGTGCTCTGCAAAGAGAACAAAGAGTGATGATTCAAGCTGGAAGATTCTGCAGGTAGCAGGTACTTATGCTGCAGTTCTGGTCCATCACTGAAACCACACAAAAAAGGCAAGGTTGTTCATATTCATGGTAAGGTCAGGGAAAGTACGCCTGGCACTTGAGAAGAACAGAAAGGCCCTTGTATCTGGATGTTTATGGCTCTGTGGGGTCACCCACCATGGCTTCTGTGTCTGGGATTGCAGCGTGTTCTGTGTCTCACATCTTCTGCATTGTCACTGGTCGCCCCCAGGCACTTTCTTCTTGCCTCTTCTTTCTGCCAGGCATCCTTGCTGTACCACTGTGATTCCACTCAGAACTTGCTCGCTCAGTGATTATGGGGATCGGTACCCTGGCTTCAGTGCTTCTGCTAGTTAGAGTCTATGTACCTTTCCGTATGACTGAAGTCTCAATGAAGCCTGTCCCTGGTTGGGCCCAAAGACATCAAGACGGTCACTTGGAAGACAGGGTATGTCTGAGTGTCACCTGGTGCAGATCCTCTATGACAAAATCAGTGAATCTGCTCTAGCAACACTGCCAGAATCCTCCCTCAGGTGCAGCCGTGTACGTTTGCCCATCTAGACCCCACAGCCAGGGGCATGACCCCGGAAGAAAGAAGGAATTCACATCAAGACTTTCAGCATGAGCCATGGGGTATCTCTGGCAAGACTGCTATTGCCTAGACCCTGGACCCTGAAAACCAGCAGGCTTCAAATTGCCCTCAGGGGTCTCCCTGTCTCCCACTCTGCAGGAGTCCCTTGGGACATGCAATAAGCCCACGAACCTTCTTTTCTTCCAATTCCCTCCCTCACAGACACATCCCGGCAGAGGGACACACACACACACCCACGCTTGCGCTTTCTTTGCCTACCTGCACTGCCAGGGAGGCTGGAAGTCCCTGGAGGCATGCCACAGTTGAGAGGGTAACAGGCAGAAAGGCCAGGGGTCTCCAAACAGAGGAAATAGCCTGCAAGTGTCAGACATTTTGTCTCTCTTAAGCGGCAGGAAGAAACAAACTAGCGATACTTTTCCTTCTCTGTACAAATTTAAAAGGAGGATTCTCTTAAAATTCTGTGTTGCCATAATGACACTTGGTTTCACTTGAAGTTAACCATTGCCTTTTTCTTATGGAAATGTTTATCTTAAGCTATGCTAACGTACTATGCATTTATCCCAAGCTCTGTCTTAAGTCGGTTCCGCCTTTTGGGCTCAGAACCTACTTGATGAACCAATATGTTCTACTCCGATATTGTTCCTCTAATCTATGTAAATGAAACTATTTGTATGGTGATCTGCCCTTCTTCAAGATTCAAGTTAATCATTTTATGGCCCAAGATAAACTATTTGGAGCCAAGGTTATCCCAAAATACATCTTATGGGTGAGGGGCCTGGTGCCATTCTAAGTTTTGAGACATCCCTTTCTTTCATTAACATACTGCTGGTGACTCTATAACACCCAGCTAAAAACTAGCAGGGGGGTACTCTCTCTGTCCCCTTCTGATGCCTATGTCAGAAGCTTTCTCTGTCTCCTTTATACTTTAATAAAACTTTGTTACACAAAAGCTCTGAGTGATCCAGCCTCGTCTCTGGCCCCCGGATTGAATTCTTCTCCTCCGGGAGCCAAGAATCCCAGCTTCGTGATCCAACAACATTTCACGGTCACATCCTGTCTCTCCAAGGACGCCTGTGACTTTGCACGGACAGCCTATCTTAGCTCATTTTGTGTTTTGCACCATTTAATGTGTGTGTGTGTGTGTGTGCCACCCTCAGGAAAAGAGTGTGCTGGCTGATGGGCTGATCCTGGGCAACACAGGCCCAGGAATTTCCCAGTTCTCCTCATGTGAGTGGAAAAGTCTCCAGTGCAGCAGACAACCTGTGCCTCTTTCTCCTCTGGGTTTCTGCCCTTCTCTGCAGGACTTTAGCCTCCTTACCATGCCAGTCCTGCCATCGCCACGTCCACATTTCCACAGAACGGTCCATGTGCCCACAGACTGAGGGCCCACAGCCAGTGATTTCAAAGACACACCCCATCTGATTTGTCCTGGGTGAATCCTCAGACCATGCACCCCCTCTTCCTGGTCCAAACACATGCAATAACAAATAGAAATGATGAGCGTGTTTTTGTATTTGGTCTAATTGCATATCTTGGAGCCATGGTCCAGAGTTATCAGTCGCTATCCTTTCCTCATTCACATCCTGAACAGGGTCATTGCAGAGACATGGTGAACAACCACGCTGACAATGGTGACGCCTCCTGCCTCTTCTTATGGTTGCTCAGCACTGCCTCTCCTGTTGCTTTCATCTCTGCATCTGCCCTATGCCGGACACACACACACACACACCTCTGACACAACCACATGTGTATACGCACACGTGCTCAGCATGGGGACACAAATGCAAACAGGAAGCAAAGGTGTTTCAAGATCCTGAGTTCCTTGTTTGTGTCCCTGTGCTAAGCATGTGTTTATACAAACGCATGTGCTTGTGTCGGCTGTGTCTGTGTGTGTGCGCATGTGTCTGGCCCAGAGAAGATGCAAATATGAAGGCAATTGGAGAGGAGGTTCTGAGCAACCATAAGAGGACACAAGAGGCATCCCCAGTCTAACGGTATTTGGTCACTGCAATGTGGGAGATGGAGCTAGTAGTCACCATGTCTTGTCCTTGTGGATTCCTTTCCACCTCCTCCCTGAGCTCATCCATAGTTTCCCAAGGTAGCCTGAAGCCACGTCTAGTGCAGCATGTGTGGTGGTGGTGAGCCACTCTGTGGTGGATGTAGAAATTCACAGAAGATCCCAAAGTCAGCACACAGGTGCTCAGGGACCCCGAAGAGGACGCCCTTGCAATGATAGGCCTTCCCAGGGTAAGGGGTGGGAGTGTAAGGCCCAGGCAATCTCGAACTCAGTGAGCAACATGAGGCCGGGGGATGGCAGGACCCACGGAAGGATGATTCTGACAAACAAACTTAATTTACCCTGCCTGTAGTAGTATCTCCTAGGACTCTTACTCTGAAACCACAACTGATTTGAGAGAGACTTAGTTCACTCATGGACACACTGAATCCCCAAGCCCCCAGGCTCAGCAGGCCACCTGCTACATGCATGGCCCAAATTCAGGCTCCACAGCCAGCCTGCATTAAACTGAGCTTCTGCATTAGGGAAAGGACAGTGTCCCAGCTAGTACATGGCAGTCCCTCATGGCCCACCTCCAGACCACTTCACCACATGTGTTTCTATCAGTTACCTCTCTGGAATAATCTTCCTTCCTGGGGTAGTCATTCAGGGGATCATCCCACACGTCTTCGCTGATGATCTGCTGGCAACACCTTGCTGCTGAGCAAAGTCAGTGCTGGGCTGATCAGGACCCGAACCCTCACAAGAGCAGCCAAGAACTCCAACAACATCCATCAACTGTATGCAGGACCAAAGCAATCCCAGCTCAGCAATCCAGTTTGATTCTGGTCAGTTGTGGCCTGATAACCAGTTGAGAAAGTTAAGGGTCCTGCTGCCCAGCCTGCGGCTGCAGCTACCTGTTCAAAGTCTTGGAACCGATGGACTGGAGTGGGACGATGCCCCCTATATCCTGCAGAAAGACAGGGGAGATGGGTGTGGATCCCACAGGTGGGTCATCCACACCCTTGAACATCCACGATCATCACCCCGAGCACCACGTTTTACCAGTGATGTCAAGGTAATACTCTTTAATGGTCACTGTGTCCAAGAAGTTGGGATGGTCCTGAAAGGAAAAGATCAGCTTGCTCCAGGACCGTGAATGGCTCGCACCTGATCTGCTAGGATAGGGAAGAGGGAAAAACTTCTAGGGTCCTCAGCTTGCCTCCCAGGCAGGCATTAACAGCTTCCACGAAGCCTCTCCAAACTCTCACAGTGTAGGAACATGGACAACATGATTCTCACACACCCCCCAAGTCCCATACCCATCTGTCCTTAGTCTCCCTCACTGACATTCAAGTCAATCTCGTAGCTGAGGAAGTGTTTATCTTGGTTGCTGATCATGACAGAAACTTGAGGGTCGTTCATACTCTGCTTGAGGTCAAGGAGCCATTTATGCCACTTGCTGGGCAAAGAAGAGCCAGGAGCATCAGCCCTAGTCTGGGGTGGCAGAAGGACACTGGAACTGGCATCTTCAAGGATGCTGGGCTCTTCCACTTACCCAGCCACTACTGATGTCCTCAGGCCCTACCATACCATCAGATATGCTCATGGCTCTGTGTTCCTTGTAGTGTTCTGCATCTGAGATGGTCTGCATTCCCCACTCAGGGGCAGTTTCTGATTGCTACTCTTCTCAAGACCTGTGTATGCTGGGTAGTTGGATGTCACTGCTTGCATAGTAGGACTTACAGTCATTGTGACCAATTGTGTCTGAAAGCAAAGGGGGTGGGTGTTTGTTAGTATACGTGTACATAGGTTGTGTGGTTTTGTGTGTGTGTATGTGTGTGTGAGAGAGAGAGAGAGATTATTTTCAGGATCATTCACCTTTACAACAATAACTGTCTTCTAAGGCTGCTCTAGTGTACTATCTCTGGTCATGCCTGACTTAGAGCCTGTACCTACTCAGATGCAGGCCTGAAGCAGACACACAAAATCATGGCTGTGACACTTACAGGTGTGGCCCTGCCCGGACTCTACTCAGCTCTGCCATGGGAGCCTGCCAATTGCCCAGTACTACATTTCCTTCAGGGTCCACCAGCACCCATCATGTGCCCTCGCCTCCACCCCTCCTCCTGCTCCTGCCTCTTTTCCTCCTCCTCCTCCTCCAGAGCAGTGGTCCCGAGGAGCAGCAAAAAGGATACCACTTTGGCCCTGAAGTCAGGGATACCCTGGATGATGGTGCTCCTCTAAGCCAGTCACACTTCCTTCTCTCATGGCTCTTGCACATGAAGCAAATGTAGGCCCTGCAGTTTTTCTCATGCTCAGAGCTCAGTTCCACTTGCAGGGTGGCCAGTGCCTGCAGCACTTCTAGCACCGGAAGCTCACTTGGGCCGCCAGGACTTTACTGGCACTGCTCCTCCACTGTCTTCTCCTCCAGCTCCGGGGAGGACCCCTGTTAATGCTCCTTATCCTCCACAACCTCCACATCCTCAATGATGTCCTCTGCAAGCAGCTGGAACACCTGTCTGATCCCTGCCACCTCTCCATCCACCTGGGCCTTGCTGTCCTCTTCTGCATCCACCCTGAAGAGGGTGGCATCTTTGCCTGGTGTGACAATTGGTGGCTGCAATGTCCCAGGCACGCACAGCATCACAAGGGCAGGCCACAGGGCCCCATCCCCCTGAGCACCCGGGCTCACAACTAAGAAGGCCCGGGGTCCCAGGATGCTCTTGCATTCTTCTGACCGCCTCTCATGCTCCTTTTGGCTCTGGCCATGACCCCAGTCTGGGTCAGATGTGAAGGGACAGGACATAATAGCACCACAGCACGTGGTGTGCAATGCCGGCCCAGGCTGCATGCAATAAAGCTGTGAGGCCCACTAGCGTTTTTGGTGTAGGGAGTGTGGGGCATGGTTGGGAGGCTATGGCTGGTGTGTGTGGGGGGTGGCCTGAAACTAAAGAAAGGGGTGTGGCAGCCCAGGACTGGGTGAACAGGCCCTTGGACATCAGCCAAACAGGTGGGGCCCTAGGCTGTGAGTCACGCATAGGCAGCTGACCCAAATCTAGACCAATGGCCGAAAGGTAGTGGACAGCACATTATGGACATGTCCCTAGACTGGATGGCGTCTTCCGTGGTTCCTGGGATCCAGCTCCACTATGTGGCCAGATTCTGCTCCAGAGAGCTAGAGGGTTTTGCATCTGTCACTACCTCAGACACTGTCATTGTTCTGGATCTGGAAATTCCAATCATGGATTCCTGATCCACAATCCGAACAGCACACCCCTGTGTCCCACAGGACCTTCAATAACTGGGAGCTCTCCCTAAGTATCTAGAGGATACACAGGGATGCCAAGTGGCTGGATACTTTTCTCCATGGGACAGAGAGACTGTTGCTGGCCGGATGCTAGGGGAGTAGGGAAAAACCCAACATTTGCAATGTTGATCTCCATTGTTCATGGACACCAGGACCTTTGGGTACAGAGCTCTCTCTTTGTCTCCTTATCTCTGCTTTGGCATAGCACTGTTGTGGGCAACCCTTCCTTGTGTGTACCAGGGTGGTGTCTGTCGGTCTCCATCTCTTTAAGTGGTGTTGTCGTTTGCCGCTGTACGGACACCAGTGCTCATAGGAGAAGCTTATCCTTGGCGTGAAGGCAAGCCCTTCTCCTCCTGAGTGAGTTGCACCAACGGGAGATCAGACTTTTTAGTCCACAAGTTTGAACAGTGCTTTCTCAATCCTGAAAGCCAACTGTGTGCAGTCACTGCTGAACCGCAGAAGGGGTCAGATAACCCTCCCTCCCTCACTGGACAGACGTGAATGCTGCACAGGCCTGAGGTGGTGTGGCCACACTTTTCACAGAGGAAGAAATGGGGGCATGCTCTGCTGGCACGAGGAAGTTCCCTGAACCTTCAAACACATGCCAGTGAATCACTAAGAACAACTCCCTGTTCAGTTCCATGACTCACTGGTGCAGGAGACATGCACATCTGCCCATTTGCCCTACTGAGTCCCTTTCAAGTGGTTCTATTCTCTATGTGAGAACATGTACCAACCTGCCCAATTACA
Source organism: Eudorcas thomsonii (assembly GCA_006408755.1). Taxonomy (NCBI): domain Eukaryota; kingdom Metazoa; phylum Chordata; class Mammalia; order Artiodactyla; family Bovidae; genus Eudorcas; species Eudorcas thomsonii. Next base: position 91,546 of record SJYE01018374.1, on the reverse strand, counting down.
CAGTCCTGTGGGGCTGGAGCAGCAACAAGATCAATCTAAGTTATTCATTATATAGTCCTGACCCCCTATATATGCTTTCTGCAAAGAGTACAAAGAGTGATGTTTCAGACTGGAAGACTATGCAGGGAGCAAGTGCCTATGCTGCTGTGCTGGTCCATTTCTGAAACCTCACAAAAATGTCAAGGGGTGTTCATGCTCATGGTAAGGTTAGGGAAAGAATGCCCAGTGTTTGAGAAGGATGGAAAGGCCTTTGTAGCTGAATGTCCAAGGGCTGTGGGGTCACCTACCTCAGCTTCTGTGTCTTGGATTGCAGCCTGTTCTGGCCACTCTCACTGGTGGCCCCCAGGCACTTTCTTCTTGCCTCTCCTTTCTGCCAGGCACCCTGGGTACACCACTGTGATTCCACTTGGAAACTGCTCACTTTGTGAGATAACAGGCATTGGTATCCTGGCTCCAGTGCTTCTGATGGCCAGACTATGTACCATTCCCTGTCTTTAACATTTTCACTTTAACATTTCACCTGGATAGGTCAGTTCTGACACCTCATATTCACAAGAGTACTGTCAGGCAATTTTGTGTGCGCATATACACACACATGCATGTGTTCACACTAACATCACTGACAGGAAACTTGCAGACATGCAGAAGTATAAGTTTTCTTCTCCAGGAACATAAGTTTTGGTAGCCACCCGACTTTCTTTGTCCTGGTTATTTTTTTTTTTCCACATGCATATCAGTCATTCAGGTTGCACTTCTAACTCTGTGATTTAGCCTCAAAAGCTACAAAATTTTGGCATTTGCTCTTGACAGGGACCGATCTGCAGAGAATATTGGGCAGGCTGGAAACACTCGCCCTGCACAGCAGAGTGGCATGCACCTGTGTTCTGTATTCTTCCATCTCCTTGGACAGCTTCATAGTATCAATCATGCTGGTCTAATCCATTGTCTGTGCAATCCTTCAGGGGACCAGAAAACCAGGATGTTTGGGCTAAGCTGACTTGGAGAACTGTTTCCTTGATGTGCACCCATCTAGATCTTTCCTGGTCAATGTTGGGTCCCTTTGGCTGCATACCACCCTTTAGGGCCCACAACATTGAGTGAGGCCCCCCTGTTCTTTCCATCTGTGTAGTGCTCCATGTGCACCTGTCTGTCTATGCTTCCAGGTGCTATCTCCAGGAAAAGGTTAAAGAGATGCCCGAGCCTCCAAGAGCCCCCAGAGACTATGACAGGTCTGGCGTGATCCAGTGTTGTGAAGATTCATGTTTTTGTTTGGCAAAACCAATACAATATTGGAAAGTAAATAAGTAAATAATTCCTTCCCTTAGATGAAGACTGTGTACAGCCCAGTGTGTGTCCATTGGCTGGACATGGTCCTTGGAATTTTGCTGATGGGTTTGGGCCCTAAACTTCAAAATGATGGCAGAATGTAGGAAGACAATTAGACATTGTTCTAAAAAAGTAAGAAGAAAGGAACTACTGCCAGAAAGATTACTAAGAGGGAACAATAATAGTCTTCTATCACTGGAAAATATAATAATAATATATGATAATAATGATAAGATAACATAAAAATGATTCTTGGGAAGAAAAATTCAGATGCTCAGGAACATTTTCTACATGTCAGGACTTGTGAAATAGTGTTCCAATAAAGAGGCAGAAACTGTCTTCACTGAAACATGGAAAGTCAAGGGAAAATTGAACATGAGGGAACACTCCAGGTGAGCATCTCCAATCTCCTTCTTGAAGATGAATTTGCCAAGATTTAGATTTAAGAAAGATTTTGAACTATAGCCCAAGAATCAACAAGCTATTGCTGCATGGAAAACATAAATAAGTCTCATTAACTATAATGTTAAGTAAAAGGAAGCCAGATACAAAGATGCATACAGTATGATTCTGTTCATGTAAAGGTCCAAAGGAGACAAAACTAATCTATGTGTTGAAATTCAGGTATCCTAGTTATCTTTGGAGTATGGTGATTGGGAGAGACACACGAGAGTTTTCAGGGTTGCTAGTGATGTTCTGTTTCTTGATTTGGATGCTAATTATGTGGAAGTGTTTAGTTTGTGAGTATTTATTGAACTGTATACTCATGATTTATGTATTTTTCTATATGTGTATTTCAATACAAAGTTATAAAGCTTTAAAATAAATAAATACCAATGTTTTGAGGAAGGTTCACAGAGAGAGAGGGTCTCTTCTGATATAAGGAGTGCAACCTGTGGTCATAAAGATAACGTGGCATTTCAACACACAGTCCCTTCTGTTTATTACTACCCTGACCCACAGAAACTCCAACAGATGATGACCTGGGAAAACTGCCCTTAGTGGGCCCACAGCTCATGCCTCCTTTGGGCAGAAAGCAGCTTTTCTATCCCCAAAACAACAAGAGGGCCTGATTCCACCTACCTTCCCTGAATACTTTCTTTCAGTTGATCTCATTAGGCTCTGGTAGGACTCCTTATAGTCAGGTATCCCTGCTTACCTACACAACCCATATGCCTAGGAAGCCAGTCCTCAGTTGGGCACAGGGATATTGAAGACAGTCAGCCGGGAGGCAGCTTCCCTCTGAATTTCACCTGGTGCAAATCCTCTGTGAAAAATTCAGACAGCTTGCACCAGCAAGACTGCCAGAATGTTCTCTCAGGGGCAGACACACACCTTTGCCCCTCAGGCCCCCAAAGCCAGGGTCAAGACCCCGAAGAAAGAAGGAATTTATGTCAGGGCTTTCAGGATGAGCCATGGGGTATCTTTGGCAAGACTTTCCCTAGACCCTGAAAACCAGAAAGCCCCGAACTGCTCCTAGGAGCTTCCCTGTCTCCTACTCTCCTGAGGTCCCTTGGGACAGGCAACAAGCCCACCATCTTGCTTTCTCCCTGTCCCCACCCCTCACCCCCACCCACAACCACCNTAGGCACAGCCCGCCAGAGGAGCACACAGGTACATCAACAAATGCATTTTTTTCCGCATTTCTGCATGCCCAGGAGGACTGGAAGACCCTGGAGGCATGCCACACTCACACCTTGTCTCTTGCAGGATGCCTGTGGTTTAGCACAGACAGCCTACCTTAGCATGTCTCACATTTTGTGTTGCAGCAAGCCAGTGTGTGCCACCCTCAGGGAGAGAGCGTGCTGGCTAATGGGCTAATCCTGGGCAGCACTGGCCCAATACCTTCCCTGGTCTCCTCATGTGTGTAAAAAGTCTCCAGTGCAGCAGACAATCTGTGCCTCTTTCTCTTCATGTCTTTGTCCTTCTCAGCAAGACCTAGCCTCCTCAAGCATCCCAGGTCCTCTGTACCACATCCACCATTTCCAAATGCCGGCTCATCTCCACACAGACTACGTGCTCCACAGATGGTGGTTTTAAAGCCTCATCCCACCTGATTTTCCCTGGGTGAATCCACAGACCATGCACCCGCTCTTCCTGGTCCAAACACATACTAGAACACGGTAGAAATGGTGAGCGTATTTCTGTATATCGTCTAATTACAGATTTCTGGAGCCAAGGTCCTGTGTTATTACTGGCCATCCTTTCCTCATTTCCGTCCAGGATAGGGTCACTGCAAAGATACAGTGACAAACCACCCTCAGACTCGTGATGCCTTGTGCCTCTTCTTCTGGTTGCTTGGCATTTCCTCTCTTTTTGCCTTCATCTCTGCTTTTTCCTGGACCAGAAACACACACATGCACGCACATAAACACAGGCAACACAAGCACACACGTGTATACACTTACAGGCTCGATGCAGAAACACAAATATAAACAGAGAACACAGGTGTGTCAGGAGCTGAAGACACTGTGTCCAGCAATGTTGGAGATGGCATCAGTAGGAACCATGTCCTGCCCTTGGAGCTCCCTGTCCACCTCCTCCCTGAGCATTTCCGTATTTTCTGAAGGTAGCCTGAAGCCGCTTCCAGCACAGCATGTGTGGTCATGGTGAGATGCCGATTTGTGGATGTGGAAATTCACAGACGATCCCGAAGTCAGCCGATTTGTGGGGGACTGGGACAGGTGCACTGGGACACTGGACAGAACACTCTTTCAATGATAGGCCTTCCCAAGGTAGTGGGCAGTAGTGTAAGGCACAGGCAATCTTAAGCTCATTGAGCAACAGGAGGCTGGGGAATGGCAGGACCCATGGAAGGAAGATTCTGACAAAGATACTTAATTCATCCTCTTTCTAGTAGTATCACCTAGGACTCTCGCTCTGCAACCACAGCTAATTGGAGGGAGACTTGCTTCACTCATGGACACACTGAATCCCCAAATCCCCTGGTTTCAGCAGGGCATGTGCTATATTGCATGGCCCAAAATCTGGCTGTGCAGCCAGCTTGCATGAGACTGAGCATGCCCATTTGGGAAAGGACATTGTCCTGGCCATTACACAGCTGTCCCTTCAGGGCCCACCTCCAGGCACCCTCACCACATGTGTCTCTGTCAGTTACCACTCATGGCAGTATCTTCCTTCCTAGGGTAATGCTTCACAGGATTGTTCCACATGTCTTTGCCAATGATCTGCTGACAACACAAGCAAGGTCAGCCCGGGGCTGACCAGGCCCCAAATACTCTCATGAGCATCCAAGAACTCCAACATCAATCATCCACTGTATCCAAGCAAAAGGAACTCCACCTCAGCAATCCTATTCAATTCTGGGCAGTTGTGGCCATACAATCAGTTGAGAAAGTTAAGGCTCCTGATGTCCAGCCTGCAGCTGGGTGCTCCTCATTCAAAGTCCAAGAACAAGTGGACTGGAGTGGAATAACATGCCCTATACCCTTCAGAAAGACAGGGAACACTGGGGCAGATTCCACCAGTGGATCATGAATCCCTGTACACACCTACACCTCCCTGGAGCCACTTTTTACCAGGGATGTAAAGGTAACACTCCTTAATGATCATGGTGGTCCAGAAGTAGGAGTTGTCCCAAAAGGAAAGGATCAGCTTGCAGCTGGACCTTGGATGGCTCCACACCTGCACTTTCCAGGACAGGGATGAGGGTAAAGATGCAAGCTTCTAGATGCCTCAGCTTGCCTTCCAGGCAGGCATGGACAGTTTCCACGAAACCTCTGCACATTCTCACATCACATGAATATAGATAACATGATCCCCCCAACTCCCCACTAAGTCCCATATCCACACGCCCTCACTGTCCCTCGCTGACCTTCAAGTCGATCTTGTAGTTAAGAAAGTCTTTATCTTGGTCGCTGATCATGACAGAAATTTCAGTGTGATTCATAATCTGCTTGAGGTCAAGGAGCCATTCAGGCCACATGCTGGGCCAGAAGATCCAATAGTAACAGCCCTAGTTTTGAGTGGAAGAAGTACACTGGAATAGAAGTTTCCAAGGATGCTGGGAACTTCCACTTGCCCAGCCACCACTGATGTCCTCAGGCCCTGCCATACCATCAGACACACTCATAGCTCTGGGTTCCTTGTGGTGTTCTGCATCTGAGGTGGGCTTTATCTGCCAAGCAGGGGTTATTTCTGGCTGCTACTATCCTCCTGACTTGTGTGTGCTGCGTAGTGTGATGTCACTGCTTACCTTGTCAGGATTCGCACTCCCTGTTGCACACTGAGTCTTTAAGCAAGGAAGTGTTGTGCATGTGTGTGTGTGTGTGTGTGTGTGTGTGTGTTCAGCAAGAAAGCCCTGGGTCTCTGACCTGCTCCCTGTTTTCACAACAGATGGCAGGCATGTGTCTGAAATCATTTGGCCCTCAGAGCAGACGAGAATAGCAACCCCTTCCAGTTCCTCCTTGCTTGTGGACCACCCCGTGCCTTTGCATTGCACTAGTGAGAGCAACTACAGGGGCTCTGACTGATGAGCGTGGGTCTTGGACTCCCACTCTTTCAGCTATTTCCCGCGGTCATCCACATTTACAACAATAACTGTCCCTGGCGGCTGCTCTGGTGTACTGTCTCTCGTCATTCCTGACCTAGAGGCCTCAGGTGCTGATCTTCCTCAGATGCAGGCCTGAGGGAGACACTCAAAGTCATGGCTATGACATTTACAGCTCTGTCTCTAACAGACTCTTCTCAGCTGTGCCTTTGGAGCCTGCTTCTGCCCCGGATGACACTTCATTCAGGGGTCTCCCACGCTTCCCCTATTCCCTTGCCCTGTGGCCTCACCTGTTTTAGCAGGATCTTCAGTACGATCATCTTGAAGGCCTCTTAGCCATTCTTCAATCTGACTATAAAGCTCACAAATTTTAACAACACAGTAACACAGTTTTTCTAATATGCACTCTTAGAATTTGATGAGCTCTTGGTGAGTTTCTTGGTTTCAGTTAGAAAGCCCTGCATTACTCTTAAGGCTCTAGAAGCTTCTGAAACTGAAGGAAGACTACAAGAATTCCAGAATAATTTGATTATGATATGGCTTTCTAAATACTTAAATAGATTCTGCTTCACTACCACCCCCCAAAATTACTTCTAACTCCTGAAGATCTTCATGACTTTATTGCAGGAATCTGGTAGCCCTGAGATTTCTCAGTGCTTCGTAATTTTATCAGTAAGCTTTTCTGAGGTGAAAAACACATTGGAGTTAGGTTTCAAACTAGTTGTAGACACAACAATCAGGGAAAAAGGAAATAAAAGGAATACAGATTAAAATAATAATAATTACTGTTAGAAGATGGCATGGCACTCCACACAGCGAAAAATAAGGATGTCAGCAGAAAATCACTTGAGATAATCAATGAATAGAGTATAGCTGTAGAATATAAAATTAATACTCAGGAATCCCTTTCATTCTGATACACTAGCAATGAAAAATGAGAAAGAGAACTGAAGGAAATTATCTCATTCACCATCCAATGAACAGAATCAAATATTTAGGAATATATTTACTTAAAGCTAGGACCTGGTGCAGAAAACTATAAAATCGTGGTGAAAGAAATCAAAGATGACAGAGATAGATGAAGAAGTTCTTCGTACCATGTTCTTACAGCAGAAGAATCAATATAGTGACCATGAGTATGCAACTCAAGGCAATCTATCAGTACGTTCATTCACATTGATATTCTCAGATTTAACTATGGAATCCCTATCAAAACTCCAATGGTGTTTTTCACTGAACTAGAACAAATAATTTCACAATTTGTGTGGAAACACAAAAGCCCTCCAATGAGCAAATCACTCTTGAGAACCCACGGAAATGGAGAAATCAGCCTTCCGTACGTCAGACTATAGTACAAAACTACAGTCATCAAGATGGTAAGGTACTGGGCCAAAGACAGAAATACAAATCCACGGAACAAAATAGGGAGTCCAGAGATGAAGCCACACACCCATGGCCTCCTTGTCCTTGACAGAAGAGGGTATACATATGCAACAGAGCAAAAACAACTTCTTGAACAAGCAGTTCTGGGAAAACAGGTCAACCACATTAAAAGAATGAAATGTTTTCTAATGACACACACACAAACAAATGCAAAATGGATTAAAGACCTATGTGGAAGACCGGAAACTATAATGTTCTTAGAGAAAAACGTAGGCAAAACACTCTGACAGAAATCACAGCAAGATTGTCTCCTCTATGACCCACCTCCCAGAGTAATGGAAATAAAACAGAAGGAAACAAAAGTGACCAATTTAAATTTCTAAGCTTCTGCACAGTGAAGGAAACTATAAACAAGGTGAAAAGACAGCCTTCAGAAGGGGAGCAAATTACAACAAATCAAACAACTGCCCAAGAGTTAATCTCCCACATGTACAAGCAGTTCATTCAACTCAATACAAGAAAAATAAAGAGTCCAACCAGAATATGGGCAAAAGAACTAAATAGACATTTCTCCAGAGAAGATATACAGATGGCGAATGAACACAGGTAGATGCTCAGCATCACTCATTATCAGAGAGATGATAGTACCACAATGAGGTGTCCTCTCGCACTGGTCACAGGAATCACTACCCAAAGCCTCAAACAAGAAACACTGGAGAGGGAGTGAAAAGGTAACCAACTTACACTGTTGATAGGAATGAAAACTTGTATAGCCACAACAAACCATATAATTTCTTAAAAACCTGGAAGTAGAACTGTCGTATGACCAGCAATCACCCCAGCATACAACCCAAGGAAAGCAGAACTGACAGAGACTCGTACACCAATATTCATCCCACGACTGCCGGAGTCCAGCCCCCGCAGGATCCCGGCAAACCATCAGGAGAAACCGTTTTGAGGAATGATTTAGACAGAGATAGGGATGGAATGTTGTAGATAAAATAATAGAGGAGATAAAGGGATGATATTCCTTGGCCAGGCAGGAAAGTGAACGCAGGAAGCCTCTTCATTCCAAGGGATCAGCCTGAAAAAGAGAGGGTGAGAGAACGAAAGAAAGAGAAAAAAAGGAAAAACACGGGCTGACCAAACTTCTTCAGTGAGCAAGGCCCATTATTTTATTTTCAAAAAGGACTTTTATACCTTAACTTGTACATAGAGGGTAATGAAAGACACAAAGTCATACAGTGTCAGCCCAAACATTGCATTTGTTTTGTCTTTATCAAAACCACGTTTTTTTTTTTTGTTTGTTTGTTTTTCCTGCATACCTTTCCCATAAACAATATTGTGTGCGTTATCTTCTGGCCCTGGAGGCATGTGAACAGTTAACGACCCTCTTTTAATAAAGGCTGTTCAACCAGAAAACATATTTTCCCTAGACTTTTTTTTTCCTTTATATTTCTAACCTATGTCAGCCTCAGAATGTATTAAACAAGTTACATTTCTCACGGAGCAAAGGTGCAGTGAGTTACAAGAAAGAAAGAACCGATTAGCTCAAAGGTTTGATGTGATTAATCTCAAAGGTGCACTTGTTTTTCTTACATTCTATGTTAACTAATGCACTCCCAGGTGCACAATGGATAAGAGATATGGGAACTTAGCAACAAGCATTGGTCCAATAATGAAATCCTACACCAGCACTATTCTAACAACTTTTCACTCTTTGAAAGCCTCTATGTTTTAGGCTTCCCATGCTTCTCACAGTTGGGAGGCTGTGAACAATCATATGCATAGCTACAAGAGTCTAGATAAACATGCCAAGCAAGGTAGAATGCTAACAGAGGGGGTTTGATTTGAAATATCCCTCTCATGTCCAGGAGACTTATTAGCTAGAGATCTAAGCTGATTTTCTCCAGAGAAAGGTGGTTGTGGATAGCCCGTGTATGTCAGGAGAGTTGGTGAAAGGCACAAAATAGTAAGACAGACAGATTCTGGTTTTGGGGCAGATGATCGAGCACGTCTATGGAGTCCCTCGAGTTCTGAAGCCTTGCTTAACATTTCTCTTCGAAATGACCTTGTCATGGGTGGGATCTCCTCTCCTGTGCTGGCTCCTGGTACATGACTATTTCCAATAGCTAGGACATAGAAGCAATCTAGGTATCCACTGAACACTGCAGGTGACTGGATAAGAAACTGGTGGTATATATACACGGTGGAATATTACTCAGCTGTGGAAAGAAATGCATGTGAGTCAATTCTAGAGAGGTGGGTGAAAGAGGAGCCTCTTCTACATAATGAAATAAAGTCGGAAAGAGAAATACAGAGAGTGTGTAGGAATGCATATGTATGAAATTTGGAGAGATGGTCATGATGATCCAACATGCAGGGCAGCAAAAGAGACAGATATGGAAAGAACAGACTGTGCAGAGGACAATGGTGGGGTGATTTGAGCGAATAATATTGAAACATGTACATTACCATATATAAACAGAGGACTGGTGAAAGTTCAGTGCATGATGCAGGCACCCAAAGCAATGCTCTGGGACAACAAAAATCAATAATCTGGGGAGTAACTTGGGAGGAAAGTTCTGGATGCGGGAACACGTGTGTACAGGTGACCTACTCTTGTTGACATAAGCCAGAAGCTAACCCAATATTGTAAATTGAATGTCTTCCCATGCAAATAATTTGTAAAAAGGAAAAGGTTGCTTTCTGAAATTTCAGTGTTGGGAGTCCATAGTCCAGCCTATCTTCTGAACCTATGTGTCAATGTCTGATTTGAAAGATGGTAGTGTCAAATTTTGATGCCAAGAAATGTGTTCTCACACTCTAAAATTCTACAAAACAGACCTGTTAGGTTTCCATTAAAATATCACTTTGTGCTCTCCTCCAGGGCATCTTACAGAATGTTTCAAGTGACTGGAGAGGAAGCAAAAGAGATCACTCACGTTTTAGCACCAATTAATGTGGGACATTCAATTTTGAATAAATATTCAAGGCCTGACAAAAATTTGTCTATACAATTTCTACAGTACATGTATCAAGATAATTCTTCAATGTAAAATTGCATATAAGCAACTCAAGATGAAACACTAAGCCTCACAGTTACTAGAGAGTGAGAATAAAATGTGCTGCCACCAGTGTTTTCAATTTCTTATGTCAAAATACTACAAACTGGCTTCTCAACAACAGGAAGTTTCACTTCTAGTCATGGGAAGTCTAGCATCAGTGTGATGGTAGGCTTCTGGTTCTGGTGTATATCCTCCTCTGATTTGCAAACTGCTGAGTTCTTGCTCCCAATGCTAGGGCCAACCCTCTGAGGTCTCCTTCATGTGTGGAGAGATTCCTTTCCCAACAGTTCCTTCATGATGGCAGAAGGACATCCCAGATGTTCTGCTTCCCAATACTATCATCTTCTGGGGTTAGGACATCAGTATACAATTTTTAGAAAGATAAGAACACACAGACAGACAGACAAGCATGCAACGATCAGACCATGACAACTAATGAACACAATTTAAGTGTAGATTAAATCTTTGGGCAAAATGTGTTTGAAAAAGTCCACAGAGAAGTTTTACACTTTGTCATGAGTGCAGATTCTGATATTTTTGGCAAAGGGTTGAAAAAGATATGTAAAAAGACTAAATAACTAGGAAGTTTTGATTATCCAAAAAATCAGTTTCTCAAGGTTTTTGTTTTTGTTTTTTTTTAATCATACTAAAATTAGTCTTCCATTTCAAATACATTCAGCACATAAAGGTTCAGGATATCCATAGATGAAGCACCATAAACCAGATCAGGTAACTTTTTCTTTTTCTTCTTTTTTTTTTTTAATGCATACACTCAGTTTAACAACTTTGAAAAGTAAACTCTAGCGAAGTGAAAAGAAACCATCTGAGGGTTTGCTGCTAAGTCACTTCAGTGGTGTCCGACTCTGTGCAACCCCATAGACAATAGCCCACCAGGCTCCCCTGTCCCTGGGATTCTCCAGGCAAGAATACTGGAGTGGGTTCCCATTTCCTTCTTCAATCCATGAAAGTGAAAAGTGAAAGTGATGTCTTTCAGTCATGTCCGACAGTTAGCATAGACTGCACCCTTCCAGGCTCCTCCATCCATGGGATTTTCCAGGCAAGAGTACTGGAGTGGGGTGCCACTGCCTTCTCCCATCTGAGGGTTTATGCTCCCCTTTTTTATATTACAGAAACCAGCTCAATGTGTATCCCCTATGAATTCTCAGAGGAAATGTGTTTCAGAAATTACTTGATGAACGGTCTCTCACTGAACACAAGTATACTTTTATTGACTTTAATGAACTAGCACTGAACTTCATTTCATCTTACTACAGAGGATATATATTCAAAGCACACTGTTAAAAAGTAAGTTTAGTAGCTAAATTTGCAGGAAAATACGGACACACACAAAATACACCAGTGATAAAAGTAAGGCCAAAATACACTGTGTGCAACACTTTCTTGAATTTTTCAGTGGATGTTTCTTCCTTTCCCTTAACTCAGCTAAAGGATAAATTTATGAAAGACTTAGTTTATAGAATTTAGTTATGAAATTAGATTTTCAGTTACACAATATAATTACTTGATTCATCCAATTCAGCACTATTTCCTTACAACACATAGGACTTTTGAGAATAAAATGACATGCAGTCCATTTTATCTGTAAAGGATCATCTAGTATCTTTTATCCTTAATGGCTGTTGTACTTGAGAAATATTTAAAATGCTAAGTAAAAACACTCTCAACAAACGGATCAAAACTTTCCATGTTAAGAACAGTGAGGATTACTAGTATGGAATTGCTGCAACTTCTAATCACATGAATTGAAACTTATGACTCCAGTCTGTCTTCTGTAAGCTTTACTTTGGAAATGCCCTTCTTATGATAGTGGCAACACAAAATGATGTAAAGAATATATGTGAGCAAATGCTATAAAACTACGCTCTGGCAATGTTTTTAAGAAAAGTAGCCCCTTTTTTAACTTCAAGTGCATATTTATGCTTTCTTTAAACTCTATCAAAAATCTCACAAAATATATAAATAATTGGAATATATAGAAAGACTCTGCAAACAGACAAGTTCATACTGCAGCTTACAGTGATGAGACAATTTATTCAAACACCTTTTAACTGGAGGCAAAACAGGAGAGGAGTATTTTAGCTTCCTTCTTTCTTCCCAGTCATTGAAAAAAAAAAAGTGTTAACATTTTCCTCAAAATAATTCAGCTCCATAAGTTTTTAAAAGAAATATAATACTTTAAAACAATTAAAATACACACATTTTTTAAAATTTAAGACACTGCTGCTGCTACTGCTAAGTAGCTTCAGTCGTGTCAGACTCTGTTTAATCCCATAGACTGTGGCTCACCAGGCTACCTTGTCCCTGGCATTCTCCAGGCAAGAACACTAGAGTGGGTATTTAAGGCACAGTGGGCTTGAAATTATATTCATACTGAAATGTTACACTTCTTAACCGGCGATGATCAAAATTCAAACTACAGCACGATCCTCAGAACTCTGAGTTCAATTCAGATCTGTAAGTGAAAAGAATATCAGATCTACAGAAAAAATAATTCTTATAATAATAAACAAGGGATCTTCTTTATACTACTTAGAAAATCAATCCTTTGGAACTGAAGTCAAGGACACAACTCTGTTTGTTTTCTCAATTACTATCTGTTTTCACTGAATCACTATGATCGCCATGAGAACATCACATGCTATACAAGCTACTCTTGTTTTAATGTTTTAAATTGACTTATTCATTTTAATGGGAGAAGAAAATGGTAACCCACTTCAGTATTCTTGCCTGGAGAATTCCATGATCAGAGACGCCTGGACAGCTGCTGTCCATAGGGTTGCAAAGCCAGACAAGAGTGACGCGACTTAGCATGCATGTATGCACTGGAGGAAGGAAATGGCAACTCACTCCATTATTCTTGCCTGGAGAATCCCTGGCACAGAGGAGCCTGGTAGGCTGCCCTCTATGGGATCACATAGAAACAGACGTGACTGAAGTGACTTAGAAGCAGCAGCACTCATTTTAATTGGAGTTTAGCATCTTATTTCCTCCTAAAGAGAGAAGGGTGGTACTCAATCAAATTCTTCTGACTCAATCTGATCACAGGAGTGGCACTATACTAAATCACCAAGATAAATGACTCTGGCAAGAACTGGGATTCCGACATAGAACTTATAAACAAATTTTCCAAAGTAACACAGACTCTTTTCATTGCCATTGTCTTTCCCTTTTCCCCAACTGAGCTGCTTTGTCACAGCTCTGGAAAGCTATTCTCTTTTCCTTCGAAGGACAGGCTTACATCTGTGGGGCTTGGCATTTAAGTGTTCCCTTTGGTTAGATTCTTTGCCTTCAAATCCAGCTCAGTGCTGACAACTTTCAGGTCTCAAATAACATACTATGCAACTAGTGCATTTTACGTTCTTAGCAAAGAAAATAACTGTCAGTTGTACCTCCACAGTACTCATTTAGCCACAAGGAATCTCTGGCAAAAATAAACAAAATGTTAGTGTGTTAGAGGTGTTAGTGTGTGAGAGATGACATGGTGTGAGAGATGACAGCCCTTCTCTCACATATGTTGTCAGCTTTACAAACGACCTACATACTACAAAGTCATCATTCAATAGACACCTACTCAATACACATTCCATTACTAGATTCTTTCTTTGTTTATAATCATTATATACTTTCTGATTTGCAACTGATACATAAAACCTGGGGTCTACTTTTTCAAATAAAACTCTTTTTTTTTTTTTTAGCCAAGATTTAACTGATGTCTTTAAGATGTTCATTTAACATTTACATAATGCATAACTCCAAATGCATAAAAGATGACAAAAACATCATAAATAAATAAGATAAAAATGTATGTTATAATTTTAGAGCCTCTGATAAATTACAGCAAAACTGTAACAGAAAGATTTTAAAAACATTAAATTATTTTTCAAAATTTTTCTAATCTTTTTTTTTTTCATTTCATATTTCTCATGCACTTTAGAATGCATTACAGCATCAGTAGAGTATTGGGCTTCCCTGGTGGCTCACAGGGTAAAGTGTTTGCTTGCAATGGAGACCCGGGTTCCATTCCTGGGTTAGTAAGATCCCCTGAAGAAGGAAATGGCAACCCATTCCAGTATTCCTGCCTGAGAATTCTATAGATGGAGGAGCCTGTGAGGCTGCAGTGCACGGGGTCGCAAAGAATCAGACACGAGTGAGTGACTTCACCTTCACTTTAGTAGAGTATTATCATATGTTTAAAAATCTATAAAAATACAGTAAAAAAAAAAAAACATGTACAAATTTTACCACTAAAGATACATATTCTGCTGTTTTAACTCATGGTGTGAGTAATCTGAAAAGACTTGGGTTTTCACCATTATTTGTGACCATACCTGACCTGACTCTTGAGATATCTGTATGCAGGTCAGGAAGCAACAGTTAGACCTGGACATGGAACAACAGACTGGTTTGAAATAGGAAAAGGAGTACGTCAGGGCAGTATATTGTCACCCTGCTTGTTTAACTTATATGCAGAGTACATCATGAGAAACGCTGGGCTGAAAGAAACACAAGCTAGAATCAAGATTGTTGGGAGAAATATCAATAACCTCAGATATGCAGATGACACCACCCTTATGGCAGAAAGAGAAGAGGAGCTAAAACGCCTCTTGATGAAAGTGAAAGAGGAGAGTGAAAAAGTTGGCTGAAAGCTCAGCATTCAGAAAATGAAGATCATGCCATCCGGTCCCATCACTTCATGGGAAATAGATGGAGAAACAGTGGAAACAGTGTCAGACTTTTTTTGGTGGGCTCCAAAATCACTGCAGATGGTGACTGCAGCCATGCAATTAAAAGACACTTACTCCTTGGAAGAAAGGTTACGACCAACCTAGATAGTATATTTAAAAGGAGAGACACTACTTTGCCAACTAAGGTCCGTCTAGTCAAGGCTATGGTTTTTCATGTACGGATGTGAGAGTTGGACTGTGAAGAAGGCAGAGCGCCGAAAAATTGATGCTTTTGAAGTGTGGTTCTGGAGAAGACTCTTGAGAGTCCTTTGTACTGCAAGGAGAGCCAACCAGTCCATTCTGAAGGAGATCTACCCTGGGACTTCCTTGGAAAGAATGATGTTAAAGCTGAAGTACTTAGGGCACCTCACGTGAAGAGCTGACTCATGGAAAAGCCTTTGATGCTGGGAGGGATTGGGGGCAGGAGGAGAAGGGGATGACAGAGGATAAGATGGCTGGATGACATCACTGACTCGATGGACATCAGTCTGAGTGAACTCTAGGAGCTGGTAATGGACAGGGAGGCCTGGCGTGCTGCGATTCAATGGGTTGCAAATAGTCAGACAGGACTGAGCGACTGAAATTAACTGAACTGAACTGCACTGAAGCTATGGATTGTTTGTGGCAGAGGTAGAGGCCCTAGTCTGTATATCAAATGTTGGAGTGATGGAATAAAGTTTAAAGTTTAAAGCCCTAGTCTGTATATCAGATGTTGGAGTGATGGAATAAACTTTAAAGTTAAACATATTTGGAATTTAGAAAGAGAGTAACAATAACCCTGCATGTAAGACAGCAAAAGAGATAGAGATGAATAGACCAGTCTTTTGGACTCTGTGGGAAAGGGAGAGGGTGTGATGATTTGCGAGAATGGCATTGAAACTTGTATACTATCATGTAAGAAACAAATGGCCAGGCTAGGTTTAATGCAGGATACAGGATGTGTGGGGCGGGTTCACTGGGATGACCCAGAGGGATGGTATGGGGAGGGAGGTGTGAGTGGGTTTAGGATCGGGGACACATGTGCACTCATGGTGGATACATGTTGATGTAATGCAAAACCAATACAATATTGTAAATTAAAAATAAACAAGTAAATAAACAAAGTTACTGTAAGCAAAGAAACAAAATTATAGTTTCTCTTCAGAAATAAAATGTTTAGAATTGTTTTTCATAGTGATGGAAGAACTTTTCACCTATTAAGTATTAGTGAACACTCTGACTAGATATAATTTTGCTTGAACTTTATGCTAGACACCCTATTTTTGACCTGTGAAATAAATATTGTATATCTGCTTTAATCATGGAGAATAGTCACTGGGTATTCACNGGGTATCCACTTGAATGGGGAAGTAAAAATCTACTGCAGTTGTCTATCATCAGTGTACCCTGTGAGAAAACCAGGATATGAAAATGAGATTGCACATTTCTGTGCTTTGGAGTTATATGTTCCTCTCAGTTAAGATAATTAAGACGTTTAATGATTCAGATCCTTGCCTAGGAAAACATTAACATCACTGTTGCCAGACCTGTAATTTGTGGTTAACAGTATACTTTTACCATGATATATGTTTCATTCATGTATTTTCCACTTTAAAGAATTTTCTATGTGTACTGGCTCTGCTCCTACAGCTTCAGAACACTCCTCTTTCAACTATACAGAAGACCATTTCCCAGGCTATGGTCATTGAGCTTTTTTTTTTTTTTCCCTAATTTTAGTATATGTCATTTATTGGGCACTTTTTATCATTATGACATAATTTTCTTAAAAAAATTGTTTTTCAATTCAAGTATGAGACTTCGTGCCTAAAGTTGTCACCTATTTAATCATGACATATGATCAGTGAGTCCACATAATAAGGAATGACAATTGGTACTTTTCAGCAGAAACCAGGGCTTCCCTGATAGGTTACCTGCTTAAGAATCTGATGCAGATGAGACCCCAGTTTGATTTCTGGGTCGGGAGGATGCTCTTGAGAAGCAATAGGCAACTCACTAAAGTATTATTTAGGCTTTCTTGGTGGTTTAGATGGTAAACAATCTATCTGCATTGGGAGATCCATTGGAAGAGTGGCCTGACAACCCACTCCAGTATTCTTGCCTGAAGAACCCCCATGGACAGAGGAGCTTGATGGGCTCTAATCCAGAGGGTCACAAAGAATCAAACATGACTGTGCGAATAAGCAGACCAGAAACCAAAATATATTTTTAAAAAATCCTTGAAAATCTTGAACTTTGGAGGTCTGCCTTAGAAAGATTATTTTAACCCTGAAAAAATACATAAAACAATGCATTTTACTACTCTCTTTTCCCTATAAGATTAGAGGAGAAATGGAGTGTCATTTCCCTTTTTAGAGGCTAGTTCTTGTAGCAGAAAATATTAAATGATTAAATAAATGATTTAAACCTACTGAAATGCTGCTTTCAAAAAAAAAATCTAATTCAAGACAGATACCAAAGCAAGAACATAATTACAATCACTTGGTGTTGTAAGACATGGCTTCAAAAGGGAACTAAATAAATGTATATAATGACTGGCTAAATTCTCTGGCAATATATTATAAAAATTTACAGTCGAGATTACAGAGAATTTTTACACGCAATAAAATAAAATGCCTTTTAGTTATGCATACTTTTAATAATCAAGAGTGCTGACTACTTTTCAGACGTGCCAGGTAAAGGTCATTTAAAAAACAATCTATTTTATCTGCCAAAGCAACATGGTGGTGGTGGTTGCCATGATTAGTGGCTAAGTCATTTCCTTCTCTTTCTTTTTCATCTCCATGGATCATAGATCGCCAGGCTCCTCTGCCCGTGGGATTTCCCAGGCAAGAATACCGAGGCTGCTTTTCACTCTCTCTTCCAGAAGATCTATCTTCCCAGCTCAAGGATTTCTCAATCCTGGGTCATCTACATTGGGAAGTGGATTCTTTTCCACTGAGCCACCAGGAGAATGCCCCAAAGCAACACAGTATCTACTTAAGAAGTACTTCTCGGCTTTCATATGTACTGTATCAAACTTGTCTAGCCTGTAGAGTCTATGTTTCTTCAGAACTACCCTAGTGATCCATCGATTAATAGTCAGCTTCCCAGTGATCCTTGTCTAGGAAGATCCCACATGCTGAAGTGTAACTAAGCTCATGGCCCACAACTCAGGAGCTCATGTGCCAAAACTAGAGCCAGTGTTCTCCAACAAGAGAAACCATCACAATGGGAAGGTTATGCATCATATTGAAGTGCACCATACCACTTGCCTCAGCTAGAGAAAGCCCTTGACCATCCATGACTACCTGGCCCCACCAAAATAAATGCAATTTTAAAAATAATAAAATAAATAAGACCTTAAATAAAAACAGTGACTTAGTTTAACTTAGATGTGTATTTACATATATGTAGCAACAAGCACATGCACTTTGAATGTTGAAAGCACAAAAAACTTATTTTTCAAAACATGATAGAATGATAATTAAAGAGCTCCTCATCAAAATGTTTCATTCCCATGGAAAAAATACCCCTAACTCCTTAAGTACACCATGATTTTATTAAGGGAATCTGTGAGAACTTACATTGGTCTGTGCATCATGACTTCATCCATACCCCTCTCTGAGATTAAAAAAAAAAAAAAGAATTCAAATACTTCAGGTAAGTCATATTTAAATATGGAAAAACTTGTTTCAATGGCAGTAAAAATGGCTGTATGAGAAATGGTTGATATGTTTTTTTCTCTTTTCTTTCTCTGAGAATCTTCTTGAAAGTTGGGTCTTCACTTCTTACTGAAATATATTATTCTGCTATTGTTCAGTTGCTCAGTTGCTTAGTCTCTGCAACACCACAGACTGCAGCACACCATCACTAACATCACAGCATCGCACGGTCATCACTAACTCCCAGAGTTTGGTCAAACTCACATCCATCAAATTAGTTGTACCATCCGACCATCTCATATTCTTCTAGGCCCTTCTCCTTCTGCCCTCAAACTTTCTCAGCATCAGGGTCTTTCCCTATAGTTAGTTCTTTGCTTTGGGTGGCCAAAGTATCAGAGTTTTTGGCTTCAGCAAATCTAGTTCCAATGAATATTCAGGGGTGATTTACATCAGGATTGACTGCTTTGATCTCCTTGCAGTCCAAGGGCCTCTCAAGAGACTTCTCCAACACCACAGTTTAAAGGCATCAATTAATTCATGCTCAGCTTCCTGTGTAGTCCACTCTCCCATCCACACATGAGTAATGGAAACTATATAGGTATGACCTGATGGACCATTGCTTGCAAAGTAATGTCTCTGCTTTTGAATATGCTCTTTAGATGGTTACAGCGTTTCTTTCAAGGATCTAGCACCTTGTAATTCCATGGCTGCAGTCACCATCTGCAGTGATTTTGGAGCCTGAGAAAATAAAACGTCTATTCCTGTTTCCATTTTCCCCCAATTTTCCCTATTGGAGGTGACGTGATGGGAACAGATGCCATGGTTTTTAGGTTTTCCATATTGAGTTTAAGCCAGCTTTTTCACTCTCCTTTCTTTTCATCAAGAAGCTCTTTAGTTATTCTTCAGTTTCTGCCATGTATGTGGTGTCAACTGCACATATCTGAGGCTATTGATATCTCCCCAGGCAATCTTGATCCCACTTTGGGCTTTATCGAGCCTGACATTTCACATGATGTGCTCTGAATATAAGTTAAATAAGTCAGATGACAATAAACACCCTTGATATACCTCTTTCCCAATTTGAAACTAGTGTATCGTTCCATGTCCAGTTCTAACTGTTGCTTCGTGACCTGCCTACATATTTCTCAGGAGGCAGTTAAAGAGATCTGGTATTTGCATCTTTTCAAGAATTTTCCATAGTTTGTTGTCATCTACACAGTCAAAACCTTTAGCATATTCCAAATCAGTTGCAGATGTTTTTCTTGAACTCTCTTGCCTTTTCTCTGGTCCAATGGATGTTAGCAATTTGATCTCTGGTTCCTCTGACTTTTCTAAATCCAGCTTTAACATCTCAGAGTTCTTGGTTCATGTACTGTTGAAGTCTCGCTTGGAGAACTTGGAGCATTACTTTACTTGCATGTGAGATGTGTGCAATTGTGTGGTCGTTTGAACAGTCTTTGGTGTAGCCTTTCTTTGGGATTGGAGTTTAAATTAACCTTGTCCATTTCTGTGGATAATGCTGAGCTTTCCAAATTGTCTGCAATACTGAGTGCAGGATTTTAATGGGATAATCTTGTAGCACTTGAAACTGCACAACTGGAAACCCATCAACTCTAG
Source organism: Eudorcas thomsonii (assembly GCA_006408755.1). Taxonomy (NCBI): domain Eukaryota; kingdom Metazoa; phylum Chordata; class Mammalia; order Artiodactyla; family Bovidae; genus Eudorcas; species Eudorcas thomsonii. The sequence goes on along the minus strand of SJYE01018374.1, from coordinate 71,256 downwards.
TAACTTTGTTCATAGTGATGTACTAAGGGCTACTTGATTTCACATTCCAGGATGTCTGATTCTAGGTGAGTAAAGACACCATCACGATTATCTTGGTAATTAAGTGTTTTTGTTGTTTTTTGTTTGTTTGTTTGTTTTTGTACAGTTCTTTTGGGTATTCTTGCCACCACTTCTTAATATATTCTGTTTCTGTTAGGTCCATACAGGTCTCTCCTTTATTGTGCCATCTTTGCATGAAATGTTCCCTTGGTATCTGTAACATTCTTGAGGTGATCTCCGTTCTTTGTGATTCTATTGTCTTTCTCAATTTCTTTACATTGATCGCTGAGGAAGGCTTTCTTATCTCTCCTTGCTCTTCTTTGGAAAATGACCTTCAAATGGATTATCTTTCTTTTTCTCCTATGACTTTAGCTTCTCTTCTTTCTAAGCTATTTGTAAGGCCTCCTCAGACAACCCATTTGCCTTTTTATATCTATTTTTCTTGGTTATGGTCTTGATCATCGTCTCATGCTGAATGTCATGACCCTTGGTCCATAGTTCTCCAGGCACTCTGTCTAAAAGACCTAATCCCTCAAATCTATTTGTCACGTCCACTGTGCAATCATAAGGGTTTTATTTCGGTCAAACCCAAATGGTCTAGTGGTTTTCCATACTTTCTTCAATTTAAGTCTGAATTTTTCTTTAGGCGTTCATCATCTAAGCCATGTCACTGCTCAGTCTTTTTTTGCCGACTGTAGAGAGCTTCTCTATCTTCAGCTGCAAATAGCATAATCAGTCTGATTTCAGCACTGACTATCTCTAGAAGAAGGTGTTTGCTATGAATGGTGAGTTATCTTAGGAAACTCTGTTAGCCTTTGCCCTACTTCATGTGTACTCCAAGGTCAAACTTGCCTGTTATGCCAGGTATCTCTTGATTTCCTACTTTCTCGAGTAGGCAGTGGATGTGGGCAGTATAAGTCCTCATTCTTCTGCCTTTTTTGTATCCAGCATATATATTTAGAAGTTCTTGGTTCAAATATTCAGAAGCCTAGCACAAGAAATTTTGAGCATTATCTTGCTTAGTATGTGAAATGAGCACAATAGTGCAGTACTTTGAATAATTTTCAGCATTGCTCTTTGATGTGGGGATCAGTACTTTGTCATGTGTACACTAGAGCTTGGTCAGTAGTGGCATAATGTGTATCCCATAGTGCAAACTCAGAAGTTGGATCACGCATGTCATATAATGTTCACTCAGTAAAGGTAGGACGATACTTCCAGAATGAAGTTCAGTAGTTGTGCTAAGCCTGCTGTAGAACACTGGTTCCTTAACGATAAGATGTGTGTTCTAGAATATAGGATCAATACTGTTGTCACATTTCCTCCAGAGTTTAGCCACTGCAGAAGTGGCATGTGTGCTTAGAATGGGGTCTTCATAGTGGTGACATGCATGCTCTACAACTCATTCTCAGTAGCAGAAAGATATGTTCTCTAGAGTGCAAGCTACTTGGTGTGATAATGTGTAGTACGTGAAGAAGCAGTGGAAGTTATCACAGCACTGAAACATTGAATGGTGAAAAACTTATGTGTGTTTGACCCACAGTAGACAAAGAAGCATTCCAAGAGTGTTTCACCTCTGATTTACAGGATGGTGGTAATTATTGCTTGCGTTCCAACGAAAGTAGATGAAGGTGTACTTAAGTCATGTCATAAACCTGAAACAGTGATGGTTATAATCTATTAATCATGCCTGAGCTATTTGGATGCAGAAACACTGAAAAACTTCATAGCACTGAAACACTGGAATTCACTAAATCATTGGGTGTATCTTCCAAGAATGGTTAATAAAGCACCTGAAATGTATCATGTATCTGAAAGAGTGGATGTTGATCAATAGTGAGTGTGTTTGACCTGGGGAAGGATGGGGATTCATTTTACCATATGACACCCTTAAAACACAGGATGCTGATAAATTAATGAGTGTGTATGAACTGGTATGTACAGAAACAGTTGAAACATATCACAGAACTAAACACGTGATGAACCAGAGGATATGAAAGAAAAGACTTGAAGAATGTGACAGAACTGAAAAATTGATGGTGATAAATTACTGCTTGTGTTTACCATGGAGGAGAAGCAACACTTGAAACAGGTCACAGCACTGAAACACTGGATGGTCATAAATTCCTGGGTATGTTTCAGCTCAAGTGGATTAGAGAAACATTTGAAGCATGTCACACAACTGAAATACTGCATGATTTTAAACGACTGAATATACTTGACATGGAGTGAATGAAGAAAGCACTTGAAGCATGTGACATCACTGAAGCATTGATTGGTAATACTGATATGTTTGAGCTGGGATGGTCACAGAGGCTCCAAAATCATTTCATAGTACTGAACACTAGCACTAGATGGGAAAAAAAAAAAAAAAACAACCTACTGGGTTTGTTTGACACAGGAATGAATGAAGAAGTAGTTGATATTATGTCATAGCAGTGAAACGAGATGGTTATAAACGTTGAATATATTGATGTTAGCAGAACCAAGAACCATTTAATCTTATCAAAGCCCTGAAACACTGGAGGATGATGAAATACTGGCTGCATATGCCTGAGTGACAACCAACAAATTTTCAAATCATGTCATAGCACTGAAACGCTGTTATGGTGATAAAATACTGACTGTCTGGATCTAGGGTGGATGATGAAGCTCTTTAAGCATGTCACAGTACATAAACCCTGCTGCTCTGATGCTGCTAAGTCGCTTCAGTCGTGTCCCTCTCTGTGCGACCATATAGACAGCAGCACACCAGGCTCCCCTGTCCCTGGGATTCTCCAGGCAAGAACACTGGAGTGTGTTGCCATTTCCTTCTCCAGTGCATGAAAGTGAAAGGTGAAAGTCATGTCTGACTCCAAGGGACTCCATGGACTGCAGCCTACCAGGCTCCTCTGACCATGGGATTTCCAGGAAAGAGAACTGGAGTGGAGTATCATTGCCTTCTCCAACATAAACACTGCTGCTACTGCTAAGTCACTTCAGTCGTGTCCAGCTCTGTGTGACCCCAGAGATGGCAGCCCATCAGGCTCCACTGTCCCTGGGATTCTCCAGGCAAGAACAATGGAGTGGCTTGCCATTTCCTTCTCCAGATGTAAACACTAGATGGTGACAAACCGTGAGTATGGTTTATGCGTAAGAATGAAGAAGCCATTAGGTCGTACTCCAAAACTAAAAGACTGGCTGTTTATAACTACTAAAAATTTTTCCCCAAGGTTAATGTAGACGTGTTTGAAGCGTGTCACTCTACTGAAAAAAACGGATGGTGATAAATGACAATTTTAATCTTGAGTGGGTGAAGAAGTACTCTAATCCAGTACCAGCCATGACACACTCTGTGCTGATAAACTCATGGATTTTTTTTTTTAACACTCACTTCATTAATGAAGAATTTATTTTGGTCATATGCCACAGCACTGGACACTGGTTGGTACAAAATACTGGCTATGCCTGACCAGAGTGGGAAGAGGAGCATTTGAATCGTGCCACACCCATGAAGCAAATAAATAGAGGAAAACAATAGAATGACAAAGACTAGGGATCTCCTAAAAAAAAAAAAAGTAGACATATCAAGCTAACATTTCATGCAAAGATGGGCTCAATAAAGGACAGAAATGGTATGGACCTAACAGAAGCAGAAGATATTAAGAAGATGTGGCAAAAATACACAGAAGAACTGTACCAAAAAAAAAAAAAAAAAGGTTCATGACCCAGATAATCACCTAGAGCCAGACATCCTGGAATGTGACTCAAGTGGGCCTTAGGAAACATCCCTACAAAGAAAGCTAGTGGAGGTGATAGAATTCCAGTAGAGCTATTTTAATCCTGAAAGATGATGCTATGAAAGAGCTGCACTCAACATGCCACCAAATTTGGAAAATTCAGCCCTGGCCATAGGACTGGAAAAAGTCAGTTTTCACTCCAATCCCAAAGACAGATAATGCCAAAGAATTCTGCTACTGCTGTACAGTTGCACTCATCTCACATGCTACTAAATTAATTCTCAAAATTCCCAAAGCCATGCTTCAGCAATACATCAACCCTGAACTTCTAAATATTCAAGATGGTTTTCAAAATGGCAAAAGGACCAATATTAAATTGCCAACATCCACTGGATCACTGAAAAACCAGGAGAGTTCTAGAAGATGATCTACTTCTGTTTTATTGAGATTTTGACGGTGTGGATAACAACAAACGTTGGGAAATTCTGAAAGAAATGGAGATACCAGATCACCTGACCTGCTTCTTGATAAACCTGTACGTAGGTCAGAAAGCAACAGTTAAAAGTGGAAATAGAACAACAGACTCGTTCCAGATAGGAAAAGGAGTACCTAAAGGCTATATAACCATCACTCTGCTTATTTAATTTCTACACAGACTACATAATAAGAAACAAGATCCAACCAGTTCCTCCTAAAGGAAATCAGTCTTTAGTGTCCATTGTAAGGACTGACATTGAAGCTGGAACTCCAATAAATTGGCCACCTCATGTGAAGCACTGACTCATTTGAAAATATCTTGATGCTGGGAAAGATTGAGGGCAGGATGAGAAGGGGATGTGAGCAGATGAGATGAATGGATGGTGTCACCGACTCAAAGGACATGGACTTGGGTTAACCATGGGAGTGAGTGATGGACAGGGAGGCCTGGCTTACTGCAGTTCATGGGATAACAAAGAATTGGACATGAATGAGCGACTGAACTGAACACCCCTTAAAGAGTGATTTTTTTCCTCCTTTCTTTCTTCTTAATAATTTTCAGTGTGTTTGGCCTGGGTGAATAGAGAAGCCCATGAAGCATGTCACACAGTGAAACTTTGAATGGTCAATAATTACCAGCTGAGTTTGACATTGAATGGATGGAGAAGCACTTGAGGCATGTCACTGAACTTCAACACTGCATGGTGATAAATAGTGAATGTCTTTAAATGGGGAGAATGAACACACCATTGAAGTGCATCTTGGCATTGAAACAGTAGGTGGTGAATGTTATGGATGAGTTTGACTTGGGAAAATGAGGAAGAGTTGAGGAATGTCACACAGTAAAACATTGGATGGTGTTAACTGCTGAGTGTGTTTGACCTAGGGAGGATGGAAAAGTCATGGAAGCATGCCATAAAATGGAAACACTAAATGGTGGTAAGCTACTGCATGTGTTTTACCTAGAGAGGATGAAGACGCACATGAATCATGCCACAGGACTGAAATAATGGATGGTGATAATCTGCTGGGAGTCTTTTGTCTAGGGTTGTGAAGAAGCACTTGAGGCAAGTCCTCGAACTGAGGCATGGGATGCTGATAAACTATTGCTTACTTCTGAACGGTGCTGTATGAAGAAATTCTTGAAACATGTAACAGTACTAAAACATTGGATGTTGCTTAACTACTGGTGTGTGTGACATAGGATGGACAAGAAGCACTTGAAGCATGTCAAAAAACAGAAACAGGAGGTGATAAACAACAGGGTGTGTATGACCCAGAATGCCTAAGGAAGTATCTGAACCTTGTCACCAACATGAAGCACTGGATGGTGACAAACTACTGAGTGTGCTTGATTTAGGGTGGACAAGAAGCACATGATCCATTTCACAGACTCATAAGTGGACCGGGACAAGCTACTTGGCATGTTTGACCCAGGGAGAAAAAGAAGCTCTGGAAGCATGCTGTAAACCTGAAACACTGGATAGTGATAAACTAGTTGGTGTGATAACCTGAGGGAAAGAAGAAACCCAGAAGCAGGTTGCATAGTTTTAAAAACTGGATAATGATAAACTAATGGGTGTGCTTGACCCAGCATACAGAAAGATGCCCTTGAGGCATGTCACACAACTTGAACACTGGATAGTGAAAACTTCTGGGAGTGTTTGACTGGGTGGATGAAGAAGCTCCTCAAGCATGACTCTTCACTAAGGCTCTGGATGATGAGTGTGTTTTATCTTTTAAAAAAGAAGCACTTGACCTGTGTAACAGCAATACAATAGAGGATGGCACTTATACCACTGGGTGATTAATCCCAAGTGAAAAGCAAACACTGGGAAGTGTTAATGCACTGAATACTCTATGGTAATAAAAAGTACTGAATGTGTTTCATCTGGTGTTGAGAAGAAGCAAATAAAGCAGGTCCCAGTACTGAAACTTGGGATTCTGATATACTGCTAGGAATGTCGGAATCAAGTGGAAGAAGAAGCACTGGAAGCATGTCACATCCATGAAGCAATAAATATTTCTAAACTACTGAGTGGGAATGATAGACTGGGAATGAGTAGAAATTTCTTCAGGAAAATAAGAGGTATCAAGGGAGTATTTCATGCACTAATGGGCACAATAAAGGACAGAAAAGGCATGAACTTAAAAGAAGTGGAAGATATTAAGGAGTGGTGGCAACAATACATAGAAGAGCTATCCAAAAAGATCCCAATGACCCAAATAACCATGATGGTGTGATCACTCACCTACAGCCAGACATCTTGGAGTGTGCAATCAAGTGCCTGTTAGCATCACTACCAACAATGATAGTGGAGGTGATGGAACACCAGCTGAGCTATTTCAAATTCTAAAAGATGATATTGTTGAAGTGCTCCACTCAGTATGCCAGAAACTTGGAAAATTCAGCAGTGGCTGCAGGACTGGAAAAGGTCAGTTTTCATGTGAAATCCAAAGAATGACAATGCAAAAGAATGTTCAAAGTATCACACAACTACCCTTATTTCACACACTGTCTCCTTGGAAGAAAACTAATGAACAACTTAGACAGCATATTAAAAAACAGAAGTGTTAATGTGCCAACAAAGCTCCATCTAGTTAAGACTATGATTTTTCCAGTAGGCATCTATAGATGTGACAGTTGAATTATTAAAAAAAAAAAAAAGCAGATCAACAAAGACTGATGCTTTTGAACTGTGGTGTTACGGGAAATTCTTGAGAGTCCCTGCAAGGAGACCCAACCAGTCCATTCCAAAGGAGATCAATCCTGAATATTCTTCGGAAGGACTGATGTAAAAGCTGAAATTCCAATACTTTGGCCACCTGATGTGAAGAGCTGACTCATTTGAAAAGACCCTGATGTTGAGAAAGATTGAAAGCAGGAGGAGAAGGGGAGGACAGAGGATGACATGGTTAGATGGCATAGCTGACTAAAAGGACATGAATTTCAGTAAATTCCAGGAGTTGGTGAGAGACAAGGAGGCCTGACATGCTACACTTCGTCGGGTCACACAAAGTCAGACACGACTGAGCAACTGAAGTCAATCAAAGAAAGCATGCTCACAATTCTCCAGGCTAGACTTCAACAGCAGGGTAACCTTGAAACTGCAGATGTTCAAACTGGATTTAGCAAAGACAGAAACCAGAGGTCAAATAGGCAACATCCACTGGATCATAGAAAAAGCAATATAATTCTAAAAAAAGAAAATATATTTCTGCTTCATTGACTATGATAAATACCCACTTTGTGGATCACAACAAATTGCAGAAAATTCTTAAAGACATGGAAATACCACACAACCTACCTGCTTCCGGAGAGAACTGTATCAAGAAACAACAGTGAGAACCATATACAGAAGAACAGATGATTTGAAATTGGTGTGTGTGTTGGGGGGGGGATGCTACTATATTGTCACTCTGTTAATTTAACTTATATGCAGAGTACATCTTGGAAAATATTGGGCTGAAGTTAAGAGAAAATAGAAATATCAATAGAAATATGAATAACCTTAGATATACAGATGACACCACCCATATGGCATGAAGCAAAGAATAACTAAAGAGCCTCTTGATGCAGGTGAAAGAGGAGAGTGAAAAAACTGGCTGAAGTCTCACCATTCGAAAAACTAAGATCATGGCAACTGGTCCTATCATTTCATGGCAAATAGGTGAGAAAACAATGGAAGCAGTGACAGACATCTGTTTACTTGGACTCCAAAATCATGGCAGATGATGACTACAGCTATGAAATTAAATGACAGTTGTTTCTAGGAAGAAAAACTGTGAAAAACCTAGACTGCTTGTTAAAGAGCAGAGGCATTCCTTTCCCAACAAAGGTCTATATAGTCAGAGCTATGTTTGTGTTTTATTTTTTTTCCATAGTCATGTGCCTATGTAAATTAGATGATAGAGAAGGCTGAACATTAAGGAAGTGATACTTTTGAACCAAAACAATCTTGGAGAAGACTCTGTAAGTCGCTTGGGCTGCAACGAAATCAATCCAGTCCACCCTGAAGGAAATTAATCCTGAAAATCCACTGGAGGACCTGATGCTGAGGCAGAAGCTCCAATATTATTGCTATCTGATGTGAAGAGACAACTCATTGGAAAAGACTCTGATGCTGGAAAAGATGGGAGCAGCAGAAGGGGATGATAGAGGGCCAGATGTTTGGATGACATCACCAACCCAATGGATTTGACTTTGAACAAGCTCCAGGTGATGGTGAAGGACAAGAAGGCACGATATGCTGCAGTCCATGGGCTTATGAAGAGTTGGAGATGACTGAACAACAAATAACAACCAGCGACAACCAAGCTACAGAGACTGCATTTGACCTTGAGAAGTTTCAGGAGCACTAGTAGCATGTCACAGATCTGGAAGCCAAGATAGTAGTAAAACACTGAATGTGTTTGACTGGGAGCTAGTGAAGCAGCCATTGAAATGTGTCACAACACTGAAACAATGAAACACTATATATGGTGTAGTAGAAAGGAATGGCAAACCACTTCAGTGTTCTTGTCTCGAGAACCGCATGAACAGTATGAAAAGGTAAAATGATAGGACAATGAAAGAGGAACTCCCCAAGTAGGTAGGTGCCCAATATGGCGCTGGAAGTCAGTGGAGAAATAACTACAGAAAGAATGAAGGGATGGAGCCAAGGCAGAAACAAACCCAGCTGTGGATGTGACTGGTGATAGAAGGAAGGTCCAAAGATATAAAAAGCAATATCGCATAGGAACCTGGAATGTCAGGTCCATGAACCAAGGCAAATTGGAAGTGGTCAAACAGGAGATGGCAAGAGTGATCGTCAACATTCTAGGAATCAGCAAACTAAAATGGACTGGAACGGGTGAATTTAACTCAGATAACCATTATAACTTCTACTGCGGGCAGGAATCCCTCAGAAGAAATGGAGTAGCCATCATGATCAACAAAAGAGTCTGAAATGCAGTACTTGGATGCAGTCTCAAAAACGACAGAATGATCTCTGTTCATCTGCAAGGCAAACCATTCAATATCATAATTATCCAAGTCTATGCCCCAATCAGTAATGCTGAAGTAGCTGAAGTTGAGTGGTTCTATGAAGACCTACAAGACTTTTTAGAACTAACGCCCAAAAAAGATGTCCTTTTAATTACAGGAGACTGGAAAGCAAAAGTAGGAAGTCAAGAAACACCTGGAGTAACAGGAAAATTTGGCCTTGGAATGTGGAATGAAGCAGGGCAAAGACTAATAGAGTTTTGCCAAGAAAATGCATTGGTCATAGCAAACACCCTCTTCCAACAACATGACAGAAGACTCTACAGATGAACATCACCAGATGGTCATCACCAAAATCAGAGTGATTATATTCTCTGCAGCAAAATGCAGAGAAGCTCGATTAGTTTAAAAAAATAAAATAAAATAAAAGACCAGGAGCTAACTGTGGCTCAGATCATGAACTCCTTATTACCAAATTCAGACTTAAATTGAAGAAAGCATAGAAAACTGGTAGACCATTCAGATATGACCTACATCAAATCTCTTATGATTATACACTGAAAGTGAGAAATAGATTTAATAGCCTAGATCTAATAGATAGAGTGCCTGATTAACTATAGAATGAGGTTTGTAACATTGTACAAGACACAGGGATCAAATCTATGCCCATGGAAAGGAAATGCAAAAACTGAAAAAAAAAAAAAGGCTGTCTGAGGAGGCCTTAAAATATCTGTGACAAGAAGAAAGGATAAANAGAAAAGCAAATGAATAAAGAATTACAAAAAATAGTAAGAAATGCAAAGAAATAGAGGGGAAAAAAAAAACAAAACAGAATGGGAAAGACTAGAGATCTTTTCAAAAAAAAATAGAGACACCAAGGGAATATTTCATGCAAAGATGGGCTCGATAAAGGACAGAAATGGTCTGGACCTAACAGAAGCAGAGTACATTAAGAAGAGATGGCAAGTATACACAGAAGAATTGTAAAAAAATGATCTTCAGGACCTGGATAATCACGATGGTGTGATCACTCATCTAGAGAAAGACGTGCTGCAATTTGAAGTCAAGTGGGTCTTAGAAAGCATCACTACAAACAAAGCTAGTGGAGGTGATGGAATTACAGTTGAGCTATTTCAAGTCCCGAAAGATGATGCTGTGAAAGTGCTGTACTGACTATCCCAATAATTTGGAATACTCAGCAGTGGCCACAGGACTGGAAAAGGTCAGTTTTCATTCCAATCCCAAAGAAAGGCAATGCCAAAGAATGCTCAAACTACCACACATTTGCACTCATATCACACGCTAGTAAAGTAAAGCTCAAAATTCTCCAAGCCAGGCTTCAGCAATACATGGAAAGAGAAATTCCCGATGTTCAAGCTGCCTTTTAGAAAAGGCAGAGGAACCAGAGATCAAATTGCCAACATCCACTGGATCATGGAAAAAGCAAGAGAGTTCCAGAAAAAGATGTTTCTGCTTTATTGACTAAGTCAAAGCCTTTGACTGTGTGGATCACTATAAACTGGAAAATTGTGAAAGAGATGGGAATACCAGACCACCTAACCTGCCTCTTGAGAAATCTGTAAGCAGGCCAGGAAGCAACAGTTAGAACTGAGCATGGAACAACAGACTCGTTCCAAATAGGAAAAGGAGTACATCAAGGCTGTATAGAGTCACCCTGCTTGTTTAACTTATATGCAGAGAACATCATGAGAAATGCTGGACTGCAAGAAACACAAGCTGGAAACAAGATGGCCAGGAGAAATATCAATAACCACAGATATGCAGATGACACCACACTTGTGGCAGAAAGTGAAGAGGAACTAAAAAGCCTCTTGATGAAAGTGAAAGAGGAGAGTGAAAGTGTTGGCTTAAAGCTCAACATTCAAAAAATGAAGATCATGGCATCACGTCCCATCACTTCCTGGGAAATAGATGGGGAAACAGTGGAAACAGTATCAGTCTTTATTTATTTATTTATTTAGGCTCCAACATTACTGCAGGTGGTGACTGCAGCCATGAAATTAAAAGATGCTTAGTCCTTGGAAGAAAAGTTATGACCAAACTAGACAGTATATTCAGAAGCAGAGACATTACTTTGCTGACTAAGGTCCGCATAGTCAAGGCTATGGTTTTCCCCGAAGTCATGTATGGATGTGAGAGCTGGACTGTGAAGAAGGCTGAGGACCAAAGAATTGATGGTTTGGACCTGTGTTGTTGGGGAAGACTCTTGAGAGTCCTTTGGACTGCAAGGAGATCCAACCAGTCCATTCTAAGGAGATCAGCCCTGGGATTTCTTTGGAAGGAATGATGCTAAAGCTGAAACTCCAGTACTTTGGCCACCTCATGCGAGGAGTTGACTCACTGGAAAAGGCCCTGATGCTGGGAGGGATTGGGGGCAGGTGAAGAAGGTCATGACAGGATGAGATGGCTGGATGGCATCACTGAGCCAATGGATGCGAGTCTGAGTGAATTCCAGGAGTTGGTGATGGACAGGGTGGCCTGACGTACTGTGATTTATGAGGTCACAAAGAGTCAGACACGACTGAGCGACTGAACTGAACTGAGCAAATACAGAGTAAGTGAAGAATCAATCACTTGATGTGTGTTTCATGACTGAAACAGTATATGTTCACACTGCAGCTAGTCAGTGTTTGAACCTGTATATTTAAAGAAGCACGTAGAGCATGTCACAACATTGAAACTGTATTGCAACAAATCATTGTGTATGATGACCTGTGGTAGTTGGAAAATCAATGAAAGTATGTAATAGCACCAAATCAATTTATGGTGATAAACCAAGGAGGTGCTCAACCTTTGGTTGACAAAGGATATTTTGAAACATATACCAGAATTAACAGACTGGATTGTGATAAATTATTGCTTTTGTATTTTATGCAGAGAATGAAGAAGCAATTGAGCAGGAAAGAGCATTGAAACACTGGATGGTGATAAACTATGCGTTGTGTTTGATACATGCTGAATGAAGAGAAACTGAAAGCATGGCACAGAATAAAACATGGGACCATCGTAAACTTCTGAATGTGTTTTTTTTTTTTTCTGCAGTGGATTAAAGAAAGACTTGAAACTCATCACAGAACAGAAACAGTAATTGTGATAAGCTACCTACCATATTTTAATTGGTGAGGATAAAGAAGTGCATGAGGCATGCCACAGTACTGGAACACTGGATAGTGGTAAACGACAGGGATTGTTTGACTAAATGAGACAAAGGGACACTTCAAGTCTGTAATAGCACAACATAGATGAATGATGGTAACTTACAGGGTGTGTTTTACCTGGAGGGAATGGAAGAGGCTCAAACGTAACAATACAGGGAAAAAATGGATAAGCTATCACATTAATTTCTTCCGGAGTGGATTAAAACACACTTGAAGCATATCTGAACTTAAACACTCAATGGGGATATAATATTGTGTGTGTTGAATGCCAGTAAAACATAGAGGGAACAATCAAATAGGAAAGACTAGAAACCTTGCCAAGAAACTTCGAGACTTCAAGGGAATATTTCATGCAAACATGGACACAATCAAGGACAGAAGTGGCAAGGACCTAGCTGAAGAAGAAGATGTGATGAATTGTTGGCAAGAGTATAAGAGGAGAGCTGTACCAAAGAAAGATATTAATCACCTGTTGCTGCTGCTGCTGCTTCTGCTGCATCATTTCAGTCATGTCTAGCTCTTTGCAACCTCATAGACTACACCCTACCAGGCTCCTCGGTCCATGGGATTTTTCCAGGCAAGAGTGCTAGAGTGGGGTGTCATGGCCTTCTCCACTTAATCACCTAGATAACCATAATGGTGTGATCACTCACATAGAGCAGACAGCCTGGGGTGTGAAGTCAAGTGGATCTTAGGAAAAATTACCACAAACAATGCTAGTCGAGGTGATAGAACTGAAACTCATCCATTCCAAATTTTAATAGATAATGCTGTTAAAATTCTGCATTCAATGTGCCCGGAAATATGGGAAAAATCATCAGTGACCACAGGACAGGAAAAAGGTCAGTTTCACTCTGATCCCAAAGGAGGGCATTGTGAAGGAATGCTCAAACTACTGCACAGTCATGCTCATTTCATATGCTGGCATGGTAATGCTCAAAATGTCTTTACCTGGATTTCAACAATATGTGAACTGAGAACTTTCAAATGTACAAATTGGATTAGGAAAGGCAGAGGAACCAGAGATCAAATTGCCAAGATTCATTGGATCATAGAAAAAGCAAGGAGCTCCAGAAAATTATCTACATCTATTTTATCCACTATGCTAACTAACGCCTTTGGCTGTGTAGGTCACAGAAACTGGGGAAACTACTTAAAGAGATGGGTGTACTAGACCACTCTACTGGCTCCTGGGAAACCTGTATGCAGGTCAAGAAGTAACAGAAGCAGGCAGGAACAATGGACTTGTTCAGAATTGGCACAAGAGTATGTCAAAGCTGTCTTGTTGTCACCCCACTTATTTAACTTACTTACAGAGTACATCATGCAATATATCAGACTGGATGAAGAACAAACTGGAATCAAAATTGCTGGGGAAAATATCCATAAACTCAGACATGCAGATGACAGAAAGCAGACGAGGAATTAGAGCTCTTTGCTGAGATGAAAGTGGAGATTAAAAATGTTGACTTAAACCTCGACATTCAATAAATTAAGTTCATGTCATCCAGGCCCATCTCTTGATAGCAAATGGCAAACAAATCAGGACACAATGGAAACTGTGACATATATATATATATATATATATATTTTTTTTTATGAGTTCCAAAATCATGCAACCGTGAAGTTAAAACACACTTGCTTCTTGGAGGAAAAGCTATGACAAACCTAGGGAGCATATGAAACCAGAGACAACCCTTTGTTCAGAAAGTCAAGGTATGATTTTCCACAGTAGTTATGCATGGATGTGAGATCTGAACCATAAAGAATGCTGAATGCCAAATAATTGATATTTTAGAATTGGAGTGCTGGAGAAGACTCTTGAGTCCCTTGAACTGTGAAGAGATCTAACCAGTCAGCCCTAATGGAAATCAGCACTACTCACTGGAAAGACTGATGCTGAAATCGAAATATTTTGGCCACCTGATGCAAAGAGCCAAATTATTAGAAAAGGCCCTAATGCTGGGCAATATTGTAGGCAGGTGGGGATGGGTGTGACAGAGGATAAAATGGTTGACTCCTGCCAAAACTGTCTCAATACACATGAATTTGAGAAAATTCCAGGAGATAGTGAAGGGCAGGGAAGTCTGGTGTGTTGTAGTTCATGGGGTTTCAAAAAGCTGGACCTGACCGTGTGACTGAAAAACGTCAATCAGGGGTAAATAAAGAAGCACCTGAAGTGTGTCACTTCACTTAAACACTGGATGTTGACAAAATACTATATGTATTTGAATCAGGATAGTTGAAGCACTTGTGCATTAATCAGCACTGAAAGAACAGATGTGTGCATTAACCCAGAGTAGATAAGGAAGCACTGCAGTATGTCACCATACTGATAGACTGAATGGTGATAAAACGCTTGCTGAGTTTCACCTCTGGAGGTCAAACGAACACCTAATATATGCCACAACTTACGGCCCTGAAACCTTAGCTAATGAGAAAATGCTGAGAACGTTTGACTAATATGGACTGTTATGCACTTGAAGCATATCACTGTACTGAATATTAGATGATGATACACTAATGAGTATGTTTTACAGGAGAGGATGAAGCACATGAAGACTATCACAGCACTGAAACACTGAAGGGCCCATCCAAGGAGTGATGGACCAGGATTGACAAAGAAGCATATGTAGCGATTCACAGTACTGAAATATAGATGTTGATAAACTATTGAGTATTTGACACTAGGTGGACAAAGAAGCATTTGGAACATGTCACATGTCAAGGCACTGAGCACTGCATGGGAATAAACTATAGAGGGTGTTTTCCCAGAGTGGATGAATAGGCACTTGAATCACATCACAGCACTGAAATGCTGACTTTGATAAACTACCGGATGTATTTTTCCAGTCTGGAAGATAAAGCAGTTTGTGACACAGCTTGGAAGTGCTGGATGGTGATAAACTACTGGTGTGCTTGACAAAGATGTACTTGAACTTCTGACAGCAGTGAAAAGCAGAAAGTGATAAGCTGCTGAGTTTACTTTAGCTGGGGTGAACAAAGATGTGGCTGAACCTCCTCTCTGAAGTGTGGATAATGATAAGCTACTTAGTATGTTTGACCTGGGGTGGATGAAGAAACACTGAAAGCATGTCACAGCAGTGAAACACTGGATGGAGATATACAACTGGATGTGTTTAACCCAGGTTGCGTGAATGATAACTTGAGGTGTCACTGCACTGAAACAGTAGGTGATAATAACTGATTGGATGTGTTCAATGAGTAATCAGTGAAGACACACGTGGAATGACACTGCATGGTGATAAACTGTTGGTTGCATTTGTCCAGAATAGATGAAGAAGTTCTTGAAGCATGTCAAATCTTTGCAAGCCTGGTTGGTGATATATTCCCATCAAACAATGTGTATTTTTGATATGGGGTGTAAAATCAAGCACCTAAAGCATGTTGCAGGGATTTTCCTGATGGTCCAGTGGTTAGGCATCCACCTTGTAGTGTAGGGGATGAAGGTTCATCTCCTGACTGGGAAACTAACATCCCATATGCTGCAGAATAACTAAACCTGCACAGCTGTAAATACTGAAGTTCTCACACTCCAGAGACCCTTGATTACTGGAGATTACACGTGAAATGACATAAAACACATAAGACATACGAGACGCACAGGAGACACACACACACTCCGGCCGGAGGAAAAGACTGCACAAATAATTGCGGTTTATTATTATATAGGCCCCCTAGGCAGATTTCCAGACTACATGAATAAGCGTTTGCAGTACAGCGCAGGTAGCACACATGTTATCATACAGCAAGGGGAGTGAAAACTCTGTTTACTGAAAGGTCTGTCCAGAGCCCTCTTCTCTCCTTTAATCAAAAGAAAGGAATGCTCTCTCCTTAGCAAGGGACATCTAAACTCAAGGCTGTGTCCAGACTCCTTGGCAGAATGCCTCGCTTGCCAGCACATTCAGCCTTGAGCAGAAAGACCCGCTTGCATGCATATCTCCACTTTCCCTATTGTGGCTGCATTAACCCTTCATCTCCCCCTTTTATATTTTTTTAAGCCCTCAAGACATTTGTATTGATGTTTTGTAGAGGAAGGTGTAAAGCTGTAGGTGGCCAACCTCTAGCCTTGCCAGGCCCTCTCATGGCTGTGCCTGTCTTAGGTTGCCCTCCTCTGAGGGTCTTACCCATCATTGGCTATCCAGCCGCCTCTTGGAGGCTAGGCGGAATCTCTATAGATGATGGGCATCTAGAACCTTTTTTATTTATATGTCTCGGTTTGCTTTAACAAATTGTAGCATGGTCTGAATCTTTTCTGCTTTGTGTTTTAGTTGTTTGCTTTTCTGCCATCATTGGAAGACTAGAATAGCAACACAACATAAAAGTAACATAAATACAATGTTTCCAAAGGTAGTGCCAAATAGTGTGGATACATGCCCTAATGGATTTAAGCTATTTAGTCTTTTCTTGAAGACTTTTCAACAAATCAGATTCCCGCAATGTTAGACAAAGTCTTGCTAAAAGTAGACAAAATTTGTCGTTCCAGGTCCATAATTTTTGTAGTGAGATTTTGATGTCCAGTCAAAGATCGTTTTACTTTTTCCCATTCCTTACTCATGTTAAATGGTATAGGTGTTATACAAAATTGAGAAGAATTTCAATCACATTTTAACATACTTTGTATACAAAAAACAGTTAATTGATCTCCAAGCCAGGAAATGGTGTGTTGAAGATTGAGCACACCACTGGCAAGTTGTGCATCTAAATCTTGCTGTTGTTGCCATAGCAAATGAGAGTCTTTATGCCAGTCCCGAACAAAATCAGCCATTTGAATTCCTTGGTGTAACACAAGGCCTGTTACCGCTGCTGTTGCAGTTACTGACGTGACTGCTAAAATCGAAGTAATGACCACACCAAGCATATGTCGAGATCGGCGTAACAAAGTCTGTACAGCGGCTACTAGATGAGAAACAACAAAAGAATCTGACCACTGCCGAGTCAGATTTATAGGCAACCATACTTTTGTCCGAGCCTTAACAATTACTAACGAGAAATTGGAGTTATAGGCTCGTCTTTCAAATTTTTCCCACCAAGACTAATTTACACATTGAATTAGGTTACAATAATCACATGACACAGACCCCACAGTATCATTCCAAGTCCAATTTCCATGTAACAATGCAAAAGGATATTTTACACATGCCATTGTGGAATAAGACTTGTTAACATGTAACTCAACATGGAATGGACCTGAAGCGTCACCACTATCCAAACTATAGTCTCCTGATCAGATAGTGGGATTACCAGAAACCACGCATAGTCTCCAAATATCTCTCTGAATGTGCGGATATCCTTGCAATTGCAATTGAGAAGGGACAAGTGCAATTTGCTGCCATTTAACTGTTTCATTACTATTGCCCATCAAAGTGCCTTTTGCAGGATGCGACCTAACAGATTTATTTGACCTTTTTCTTTTTTTTTTTAAGAATTGCCCATGATCCGGACTCCAATCTACAATGATAGATGCTGAATAATTCATGACTTTAAAGGGTCGATGATGTCAGGAACATTTCCATTTCAAAGATTCTAGAGAAGGAACAAAAAATTAACAGGACGTAGCGACATGTGTTTTGAGTGTCTAACGATTTTGTCGAGGTGTCAAGCCCCCTGGTGGTAACAGGGCAGAGTGAAAGTAGCAAAATGGTAGTTATTATACCCCCCCCCACCCTATGTATAATAGGAATGATGAGAATGTTTCCTGGTGACAGACAAAAGGAGTGTCCTCCTATCCATAAAAGAATACCTTCCACTGCAATGGCCAAGTTACTAATACTATATTGTTGTTTATGATGAGATAGTTGTTTTATTCCCCCGCAAACTGGTGGGGGAAAGAAGGCAGTCTCATTAGTATATACCTGCACTTCTGGTCCCCCCCTCCCCCCAGGAAACTGCTTTTACTAATGGGGGATTAGGTATATATGCCCAGTATGTATGATTACTTGCCAATACACCAATTAGCTGACATGTCACCAGCACCATCATGGCAAGCAAAAGATTGGTAGGATTTAGAGGTTGCTCCGCCTTTATTAACATCTTCTCTGCTTCCTGAGTCAACTTTTTCATTTGACCCCACATAGGAGGTGTTGCTTCCCTTGTACGGAAAGTAGACCTTCTCTGCATAGAAAGCTCTTCAAATTTTTGAACCAAAGGATCAGCCATTGTTGGTTTTAATCAGTGTTGCTGGGGTCCAAAGACTGTAATTATTAACAGAAATGAAAGCATACCCTCGTCCAAAATATATTAATGATGCTGGGATCCACTCTTTCTTTTTATCTTTATATCAAATAGGCACATTCAAGATCTTCTTATCCTCTTCTTCCCCTTGAAAATGCAACTCTGCTGCTGGTAGATTTCCCTTGCTCTAAACATTCAAAAAAATTAGGGTAAGTAAGGTTTTATTCAGAATGTCTTTAGGTTTCATCAGTCTCTCCTGTTCTCCCTTTTTTATTTTTTTAAGATATTTATGCAAGGTACGATTATT
>SJYE01018374.1:28854-52344 GCA_006408755.1 Eudorcas thomsonii | reverse complement strand
AGCTTGCCCTGTTATAAGGCATACCAAAAGTATGAGTTATGTGGTATTGAGATAAAAAGTGAGCTAATTTTTCAGATTGGTAGGCAGGTGTATTATCAGTTTTTAATTTAATTGGTAATCCCATAACTGCAAACCAAGATAACAAATGAGCAATAACAGTGTCAGCCTTTTTAGAAAGTAATGCAGTGGCCCATTGAAACTGTGTTTAAGTGTCTATAGTATGATGTACACATTTTTGTTGTCTGAAAGAAGAAATGTAAATTACATCCATTTGTCATATCTCATTTGCTTGTAGTCTTTTTACGTTGACACCTGGTGAGGTAAGTGGGAAAGCAAAGGGTGCACATATGGAACAAGAACAAACAATATTTTGAGCTTGTTTTTTGAGTAATAGCATGAGATTTTTGTAACCTTTGGAGTTGGTATGTTGTAAGAGATGTTTTTGTTTTGCTCTTTTTATAGGATAAAGTAAGGCATCAATTGTAGCATTTTTGAATGATAAATGTCCAGGAAGGGCAGAATGTGTATGGATGTGAGTAAAGGAAATTAGCTCTGAACATTGCAAGAGCAATTGTCGTACTTGGTAAAACAATTTATCAATAGCTGTTTTAAGGGTCATTGGAAGAGAGACATGGGGAAGCTGTAAGCAAGAGAAGAGCATATCGAGAATCTGACACAATGTTAAGAGGAAGTTGGGGAAAATCTTGGAAAACTAAATAGATAGCCCACAATTTAGTAGGCTGTACAGAAGAAAATGAGTAGAGGAGAACCTTGGAACTTTTGGGAGTCTAATATCTAGCAGTATATTTATTAGTATTTGTAAAAATTGTGGACCCCTTAACTGGAACATCTGAAATTGCGGATTGAGATACCATAGAGTTAGTCTGGAGAAAATCAATTTAGATGATGGATAGTGATTAGAAAATGAGCCAGGATATGAGGCAAGAGAAATTTGTCAGTTTTCACTAAACTGTAAACACCAAGATATTTAACCAGTTGTTCACTGAGTAACAATCTGATAGGGTTTACATCTTGACAATTGTAAGGTGTGACGGTGACCTTTTTGTATAAGCAAGGCTAATTTTTCCAAATATGTAGTCAATTTTTTTTTTTTTAGAAAAAAAATGTTAGGTTAAAANGCAGTTACACCAGAGGGAGAATAAAGGGTATGAAATATTACAAACAAAAGAGGTTGAGATGTATGTAAGTCAGAAAGCCATCATTTAATTTTTGTTTAACAAAATAAAGTTTTTGTAAAGTGAATGGGGTTAAAGCTTGGGGACTATCTAGAGTTGTATCTCCCTGTAAAGTAGAGAACAAATGTCATAATTGATAATTAGGAATCCTAAGTATTAGGCATGGCCAATTGATATTTTTCAATAACTTTTGAAAATCATTTAAGATTTTGAGGTGGTCTCTTCTGATTTGCAAGTTTTGGGCCCATTGTTGAGAAGAAATGACTGAAGTATTTTGCCCCTGTGTCTATGAGTCTCTCAAAGTGTTTTTCTTGTATAATCAAGGAAAGAACAGGATGAGAATTTTTGATAAGCATTTTTCAAAATATATGTCAGCCAGTACTTCCAAATCTTTTTGTTTGTTCATTAGGAAGAGCCAAGAAGTGTTGATAAGGTAGGATAAGTATTTGAGCAATATGTTCTCCAGCTAATAATGAAAGTGTGTTAGAATTAGAAACCATAATAAAAAAATAAAAATTTTGATAACACAGAGTCTATTACCCCAGGGATTATAGTTATACCTTTTAAAGCCTTACTGCTATGGCTAATATCAAGTCAAAAGTGCCTTTAGGCAGTGGTCTAAACACATTTGTTGTTAATTTGTAAATGCCTCCTCCTGGTGACAAAAGAACATTTTTAGCTAGTTGCAAATCAGCAGCAGCATTTCCTGAAGTAGCAGACCGTAAATATGAAATCATCATTGGAAGTCCTTTTAATGAGTCATTGACTGGTAACTGTTGTTGAGAGGGAACAGGATTGGGGCAGGTGGGGTGGCAGGAGTTCCTGGTATTGTTCTTGGGCCCCAAGGATTTAGGCCCACAAGACAGTTTTTCGGTATCTTGTTGCCCATTTCATCTGTTTTAGATCTGCATTTGTTAGTCCAATGAAACTCCTTTTTGCACCGATGGCAAGGTCCAGGAGGAGTCTTATTTTTCCCAGCAAGGGATCTGCCTTTAGGAATAGCACCTTGATCAGCTTTTAATTTTCAACACTCTCTTTTATGTGACCATGTTTCTTACAATGGAAGCAGTTACCTCTCTTATGTGGTTTTATAGCCTTGGCTAAGGCTGTAGCAAAAACATTAGCCTGATGCTCTGTCTCTCCTACTTCCAAGCAAGCACTGATATTGTTGAGACCTGACAAAAGCCATGACAGGCATCAAGAACTTAAGTAGGCCAGAGCTACAATCATGGGAAGAGCTAGGTCACTGCCCAGAAGGAGCTGAGATCATCACCTCCCCCCACCCTGGCCTTGAGACTCATCCAGTCAGCATATTCCCCATAGCCTGGTTAGAACTAGCCCAGATAACACAAAAAGTCCCTTAAGCAAGCCTGCATGCACAAAATTTAGCCGGAGCTCACATGCGCAAAATTTAGCCAATTAATAGATATCAAGAACTCCTTGCAAACAATCTGCCCTTGCCAACTCCCTGTCTTTGTTCTAAGTCTATAAAAAAAACTGCTGTAACTCAGGGCTTGGGGCCCTTGCGCCACTCCACTGCACTGGAGGTGGTGGTGGGGGAGGGGGGCCTAGCTCAAGCTAGCAACAAAACCCTTTTTGCTTTGGCATTGCCGTGGATGGGCTTGTTTTGCTTAGCTTTGGGGACTCGGACTGCAGGCATAACATTTGGGAGCTCGTCCGGGATCCCCTAACTGAGAGGAACAACACCCTCCAGGCATGATCAGAGCCTCATTAGGAGGAAGGACACCTGGATGCTGGCAGCAGGTCAGGGGGCAAAAGAATTTCCCAGCCAGCGTAAGTCCGGGGCCCAGTAATTTGCACTGGAAGGCGGCTGGTTCAGCTGGTTCTGTAAGGTAACAGGGGAAAGCATTTCTCCCAATCCTGAATCTGGTAGGCAGTGGATGCCCTTCGGTAAGGTAACTTTGGGGAACAGGACAACAGCAGCCCTGGATAAACCTAGATCAGAGTTTTTGGCTGCTATTTGTTTGTCTTCCGTCTGTCGCTTATCTCTGTGTGCCGGCACAGTTTCTGCTTTCTGTGTGTTCATTGTGTACTCTGCTGTTATGGGTCAAAACTCCTCCACCCCTCTATCTTTAATGACTGATCATTTTTCTGATTTTAAGTCCAAGGCTCCGAATCTGTTGCTGCTAGTGAAGAAGAGCAAACTGAGAACCCTATGTTCATCTGAGTGGCCGACATTTCAGGTCGGCTGGCCACCAGAAGGAACTTTCATTTTGCTTATTATTTGGGCTGTTAAAGAAAAAATAATGGCTCCAGACACTTGGGGCCATCTGGACCAAGCTCCTTACATCTTGGTCTGGAAAAATCTAGTGGAAGACCCTCCAGTTTGGCTGAAATCTCTTTTTCACAACCTCCCCACCCCCACTCCCAACCACCACCAGTGTTTCTGTTCCACAGGTCCTGGTCGTGGAGGCCGCCAGGGGAGAAGACTGTGAGGCATGGGCTAGCTGGAAGAAACCGATACTCCAGGAATCCTCTCTATATCCTAGCCTGATTGACTTAGACACTGAAATCTCACCTCCCCCATATCTTCCATCACCTTTGCTCCTGCAGGTACCTCAGATGTTGTCTGGAGAACAAAAGGGGGAACCTGAACCCTCGGTCCTGCAGCAGGAAAGGGTGCCAGCCCAGGAAACTCATGGAAGGACCTGAGGGGGCGTAGACTCATTGGACTACAGGAACCGAGAGGCCCCGTCATCCACCATCCGGGTGTTTCCTGTTAGGGTGGGACCAGCCAATCCCGATGGAGGGCATACATTTCAGTACTGGCTCTTCTCTGTGAGTGCTTATACAACTGGAAAGCTCAGGATCCTGCTTTTTCCAAAAAGCTGCAAGGCCGCATTGATCTTTTAGATATTATCCTGTTTACTCACACTCCTACTTGGGATGATTGTCAGCAGCTCTTACAGGCGCTTTTCACCATGGAGGAAAGAGAGTGAATCCTGTCAGAAGCACGGAAACATGTTCCAGGAGCAGATGGGAGACTGAACATGCAGCCCCACCTAGTGGAGGAAGGGTTCCCTGAAGTGCGGCTGAACTGGGACTTTGAACGCACTGAAGGTAGGGAGCATCTCCCAAGTGTACCACCAGACTCTGATGGCTGGCCTCCAAGCAGCTGCAAGGAAACCAACCAATTTGTCTAAGGTAAATTTGATAAGACAGGAGCCAAACAAGAGCCTGGCAGCCTTCTTAGAAAGGTTAATGGAAGCCTTAAGGCAGTATACGCTCTTGGGCCCCCAAGCTGATGAATCACTCGCAGCAGTTCTGTTAGGTTATGTGAACCAGGCAGCTCGAGATGCCAGGAGGAAATTACAGAAGAAAGAAGGGCTGTGGGAACTGTCAATACAGGATCTGGTACAGTCAGCTGAAAAAGTGTTTAATAACAGAGAAACCCCTGAGGACAAGGAGGAACGGATTAGATGGGAAGAAAGGGAATTAGAAGAATGGATTAGACGGGAGGAAAGGGAATATAGGGCTGAAGGAAACCAGAAAAATAAAAAAGAGCTGGCTCAGATCCTTTTTCCCGAAGCTCTGAGAACTAAAGACACCCTGTTGGGAGGAAGGGAACAACCAGCTAAACCTTCCCTAAAGAGAGACCAATGCACTTACTGCAAAGAACAAGGACACGGGAAAAATGAGTGCCCCAAAAGAGACCTGAAGAGAAAGACTATGAAAAAGGAAGATTCTTCCTCTGGGACCCGCATCTTATATGCAGGGGAAGATAGTGATTAGGGAGGTCAGGACCCGGCCCCCCTCCCCGAGTCCTGGGTAATTATCAATGTGGATGGGAAACCAGTTGGTTTTATGGTGGATACGGGAGCCCAGTACTCGGTCCTCAATCAAAAATTTGGGTCGATGTCCAGAAAGACTAGTTTGGTCCAGAGAGCCACTGGGACCAAAATATATTACTGGACTACTAAACGAAAAGTGGACTTGGGAGCCCAACGGGTGTCCCACTCATTTCTGATGATACCAGAATGTCTGGCCCCTTTATTAGGGAAGGATCTATTGTCCAAAGTCAATGCGCAAATCCACTTTGACTCTGGAGGGATATCAGTCACAGACGGGCTTGGACAACCAATTCATGTTTTATCTGTGGCACTGAGGAATGAATACAGACTGTATTCACCAAAGCCCCCTGCAGCAGTGGACCCTACTATGCAACAGTTGATTCAGAAATACCCCCTAACCTGGGCATAGACAGCAGGAGTAGGACTGGCTAAACAAAGACCTCCCATCATTGTTGAATTAAAAGCAAATGTTACTCTTGTGAGGATAAAACAGTACCCCATGTGTCAGGAAGCACACCAGGGAATCACGCCACACATACAGTGCCTCCTGAAGGTAGGGATTCCCAAAAAGTGCCGATCCCCATGGAATACTCCCCTGTTGCCTGTGAAAAAGCCCAGGGGAACAGACTTTAGATCAGTACAAGATGAAAGAGACTATTCCATGGATCCCCAAGCTGACAACTCCCTGGCAGGTGAGAGTTTTTAGGGACTGTTGGGTACTGCAGGCTATGGATCACGGGGTTTGCTGAAAGGCCCGGACTCTATATGAAGGAAGCAGGGAAAATAAGAATGGGACTTGGACTGAACCAATGAGACGGGCATTTTGGGAACTTCGACAGGCGTTACTAAAAGCCCCAGCTCTTGACCTCCCCTACCTGGCTAAGCCATTCCAACTGTTTGTAGGTGAAAAGCAAGGAATAAGGAAGGGAGTTCTGACGCAGCAATGGGGACCTTGGAGGCGACCTGTGGCATATCTCTCTAAATGACTGGATCCAGTAGCTGCAGGATGGTCACCTTATCTCCGTATCACCACGGCCGCTGCTCTCCTTGTCCATGATGCTGACAAACTTACTTATGGACAACGTCTCCTGGTCTACACTCCTCATGCCATAGCGGGGAACCTCAAACAGCCACCAGGTAAGTGGATTCCTCATGCTCGCTTAATCCATTACCAGGCACTGCTGCTGGATGCTCCTTGGATACACTTTCAGACACCCTGTTTTCTGCTGCCCATCCCAGAAGAGGACGGCCCCCTCCATGTCTGCATTGAAATATTAGCTGAGGTAAGCACCATACGAAAAGCCCTCAGCGACTTGCCATTAAAAAAGTCAGCTGATACGGTTCACAGATGGGAGCAGTTATACAAAGGATGGACAGAGAAAAGCGGGAGCAGCCATAGTAGATGACACTGGGAGGGTCATCTGGGCTGAGGTCTTGCCCCCTGGAACATCCACCCAAAAAGCAGAACTGAGAGCTATGATACAAGCACTAGAGAGGACAAAAGGAAAAAGAGTCACTGTTTACACTGACAGCCAGTATGCGTTTGGCACTATGCACATTCAAGGCCCCATATATAAGGAACGAGGGCTCTTGACAGCAGAGGGAAAAGATGAAAAACTTACCTGAGATTCACAGACTCTTGGCAGCAGTCCACTTGCCCTGGGCGATATCCATAGTACATGTCCCTGGACAGCAGAAAGGAGAGGACACCAGGGCCTGAGGCAACAGAGCTGCCAATGCAGCAGCCCGTGAGGCAGCTGCTGGAGACTACAAAACCCATATACTGACTGTAGGATTGCCACCGCCAGGGATGGGAGCACTTCCCCCAAGCCCCATATACTCCCCTTCTGATTTGCGCTGGGTGCAAGACAATACCACCCGTTCTGCTGGTGAAAACGGATGGTATTGGAACCAAGATGACGGCATGTTGCTTCCTGCCAACTTGGGCAGACATCTCTGTACCCATTTACATCCAACCACCCATTTGGGAGAGAGAAACAACTTTGACTCTCCTACAAACAGCACAGCTGCGGTTTCCCCAATGGAAGAAAACCATACAGAATATAGTCCGCACCTGCAAGGCCTGTCAGATGATGAGACTGGGAAAAGGACAGCACACTGGTGTAAGATATATGGGGGGGGGGGTGCGGAAGGCCAGGACATCATTGGGAGATAGATTTTACAGAGGTAAGGTCAGGCAAGTATGGGTATCGTTACCTACTAGTTTTAGTTGACAGGTTTTCTGGGTGGGTAGAAGCTTACCCCAGTAAAAAGAGACAGAGATAGTAGTGGCTAAGATACTCCTAGAAGAGATTATATCTAGGTTTGGGCTGCTGGCATCTATTGGCTCTGATAATGGACCTGCATTTGTGAGTCAAATTGTTCAGGGACTGGCCTCAGCCCTGAGGACCAAATGGAAGTTGTTACATTGCGAGTATAGTCCCCAGAGCTCAGGACAGGTAGAAAGAATGAATTGGACCCTAAAAGAGACTTTAACAATACTGGCAATAGAGACCGGCGGGGACTGGGTGACCCTCCTTCCCTTCATGCTCTTTCGGGCATGCAATACCCCCTACAAATTAAATCTGACCCCCTTCGAAATTGTCTATGGGAGTCCACCCCCCGCTTGCCCAACGTTTGAGGGAAAACCTAAGCCACCTCCCTCGCTACGTACATTCCAACAAGAGATGCAAGCTTTAAGTAAAGTGCACAAACATATTTGGTCATTGATACGGGAAATTCATGACAGCCAAAATGAAGGAACGATCCCGTCTCATAATATAGGACCAGGAGATTGGGTTTGGGTTAAAAGGCACCAGTCGAGGACCTTAGAACCAAGATGGAAGGGCCCTCATGTTGTTCTCCTTACCACCCCTACTGCCCTAAAGGTGGACGGGATTGGACCCTGGGTGCATTGCAACCATGTGAAGAACACCACCCTGGAAGAACAAGAAAAGGCTTCAAAACAATGGAAGATAAATCTCCATCCATCCAATCCTATGAAGTTAAGACTCACCCGTCAAGAAGATAGAGAGGTGTCCTGATTCTCTTTTGGATGATGATCTTGTTTTTGGCCATGGAGCTACGAATGTTGCCAACCCACATCAACTAGTTAAGATCACCTGGAAACTTGAAAGTGGACTAACTCAAGAGGTACTCAACACGACCACCGAAATTCACACCCTCCCCACCCCCAACACATGGTGGTTGGATCTGTACTTTAGCCTGGGAAAAGTGATTGACAGTGATTGAGAAGGAACATGGCTGAGGGACTATGGATTCTGGACATGCCCAGGACACGTGAAAAACAACGGGGGGACTTGTGGGGGCCTACAACTTTATTTATGTAGGTGTTGGAGCTGTGTGACCTCCACTGATGGGGCAGCAAAGTGGGAGGTAGGGAACCGGGATTTGGTCAGTGTTTCGTTTGCCTATCCCCTGCCCAATCCCCTAGACATAATCGAAGACAGAGCCCGGAACACACACTGGCACAAGATTGATCAGATAAAAACAATGTTCAATCAGGAGTTGGCTAAGCAAGAAAGATCTTGGGTTTCCGGGCTATCTTGGTGTTCCCAGCTCAACGTCAGATGGCTCGGTCCATACCCTGGAGGGGTTTTAGTTATTAGCCAGACAATGGAACCCATCCAGACCCAAAGTATAGGACCCAACCTAATCGAAAAGAAGATAGAGATGGGCTCAAACTCAGAGGTAATGACAACATTGGCTTCTATGATCCTCAGTTCCCCATCAGCAGACCAGCCAAGCCCGACTGAAGTCACCAGTCCCCCAACATTAACCCCAGATTTAGTCTCAGAAAGGTCAGATCCATTGTTGAACTTAATCGAGGCAGCCTTTACGACCTTAAACCACTCTGACCCTGCTGCAACTCAATCCTGTTGGCTCTGCTACACCCTTTACCCCACCTTCTATTAAGCCGTGAGTCTCAATGTCTCCTACAGCTTATCTACTAGCTCAAATCCACCTCAGTGCCACTGGGGAGAACATAAGGTTGGTCTCACAATGAAGGAAGTTTGGGGAAGGGACTCTGCTTAGGATCAGTCTCATCTGAGGAGGATACCCTGTGTGCTCAAGTGACCCTATAAAACTCAACAAAAAGACTTGGGTAATACAAAAGATGGAGGCTGGTGGCTTTGCTCCCGTGCTGGGCTGACCCCTTGCCTACACCTAATGGTTTTAACCACAGTAAAGAATTATGTTTTAGTTGCTGTAATGCCAAGAATACTATACCACTCTGAAGAAGTTATGTACACTCACTGGGACCAGGAAATATAGCCAAGGGAGATATCTAGAAATAAGAGAGAACTGATTACTGCCATCACTATAGCAACCTTGTTTGGTCTTGGGATTACTGGGGCAGGGGTGGGAATAGCATCTTTGACTATGCAAGATCAAGAATTAACTGCCCTGAGGGCTGCCATAGATGAAGACATTACCCGCATAGAAGAGTCTATTAGCCACCTTGAGAAATCTCTAACTTCCCTATCAGAAGTAGTTCTTCAAAACCGGAGAGGTTTGGACTTGATCTTGCTACACCAGGGGGTACTATGTGCAGCCTTAGGAGAAGAATGTTGTTTTTATGCAGACCATACTGGAGTGGAGAGATTATCCATGACAAAAGTGAGGATTGGCACAGCGGAAGAAAGAACGGGAAGCCCAACAGAGATGGTTTGAGTCTTGGCTCCATCAATCTCCTTGATTGACAACATTACTTTCTACCCTGCTCGGCTCTCTTATTATACTTTTGCTTATCCTTACCTTTGGCTCATGTATTTTAAACAGGCTAATAACCTTTATGAGAGAATGTATCAGTGCAGTTCAGGTGCTGGTATTGAGAAAACAGCACCAGGCAGTAACTCAGAATGGAGAGGAAGATTCCTCTCAATGATCAAAGGACAGGCGGGAATGTTGAGACCTGACAAAAGCCACGACGGGCACCAAGAACTAAAGTAGGCCAGAGCTACAATCATGGGAAGAGCTAGGTCACTGCCCAAAAGGAGCTGAGATCATCACCACCACCATCTGCCCCACCTCCCACCCCCGACCTTGAGACTCATCCAGTCAGCATATTCCCCATGGCCTGGTTAGAACTAGCCCAGATAACATGAAAAGTCCCTTAAGCGAGCCCGCATGCGCCAAATTTAGCCAGAGCCGTCATGCACAAAATTTAGCCAATTAATATATTCCAAGAACCCCTTGAAACCAATCCGCCCTTGCCAACTCCCTGTCTTTGTTCTAAGTCTATAAATACTGCTGTAACTCAGGGCTCGGGGCCCTTGCACCACTCCACTGCACTGGAGGTGGCAGGGGGTCCTAGCTCGAGCTAGTAATTAAACCCTTTTTGCTTTTGCATTGCCATGGATGTCTTGTTTTTCTCAGGTTTGGGGACTCAGATTGTGGGCATAACAATATATTTAGCTATAGATGCACCCTGTCCTTTAAACGGTCTAAGTAAATGTTTGCATTTAGGACTTGTATATTTAAATGCTAAAGTTTGTAATAATATCTCTGACATTTCATCTCTCCCTACAGCTTGTTCCATAGCTACCCTCAGTCTTGCTAGAAAATCAGTATGTGGCTCACTGGGACTTTGCATTGTCTTAACAAAGGAGGGCTGGGCGTGGCAGTAGACACCACACGGCACCATGCTCATAAAAAAAAAAAAAAAAAAAAAACCGGCGGACTTGTAAGTCTTGATAAGAGTATTGAGCCTGTTCTCTTAAAGCCCAATATCGGCCCTCTCCCATTAGCTTGTCCTCGAGAGGACCAAGGGGATTTTGTCCCTCATTAATCTGAGCCTGTTTTGCAGCTTATTTCCCCCCCCCAGCTACGAAGTTGCAACCAGAGAGAACCCTCCAAGACAGCTTGGGCAATAGATTCCCAGTCTAACGGAATGATTAATTTGCTTTTTTCCAATGACTCTAGCATAGCCAAAACAGGGAGATTGAGGATTGCACTGTGCCATTGCAGCTTTAAGATCTTTAAAAATTTTATATTTTAAAGGAGTGTATTGAACATTTGTCACATTGTCATCTTGTCTCTGGATTTTGCTCCTCCTTACGGGATTTCCACCACTCATGGAATAAATGAGTCATTTCTTTAATCTCTTTGTCCCCACTCTGACAAAACCGAAGAAGCCTCCAACCGAAGAAGCCTCCGAATCTGATTCTGAACTATCAGATGTTTCACCATTTACAGGAGGAGGCTCATTTGCATTCTTGCCTTCAGGCAACACAGAAGTCCCACCAACGTCTGACACACCCTCACAAATTACTTCTCCCCTCCTTGAAGCATTAGATTTAGTTTCACTATCAGTAGAAAGCAAGGTCAAAGCCTGTGTTATAGCATTACACAAAGTCCATAACTTCAAAGGGATCACATTACCCCTCTGATGTTGCTGTCTCAATTTCTTTTGAATTATGTTTCATTCTTTCAACTTTAACGGTAACTTAGTTTGATATCAAAACCAATGACAGTGTTGCTCTACCAAGCGAAATAGCTCATTCAATTGACGAATTGAGATATTCGTAATGCCTATGGAGTGGAGAAGTCCTTTGACCAACTCCATGTATTGTGCCCATAATGATGATTATCTCCTGCCTGCCAGGGTGAGGAATTTCCCATGATATTCTTGAAAGCACCCCTGCCTGCCAGGGTGAGGAATTCCCCATGATTTTCCCGAAAGTTTCCCTGCTATGGATTTTAAAATCCCCCCCGGGCTTGCTCACCCTTCAGTTTCACTCGAACCCCACGTTGGGTGCCAGATGTTGATTACTGGAGATTACAAGTGAAATAACATAAAACACACAAGGCATACAAGATGCACAGGAGACACATACACACACTCCGGCTGGAGGAAAAGGATGCACAAATAATTGTGGTTTATTATTATATAGCCCCCTAGGCAGAATTCCAGACTGCATGAATAAGCTTTTTCAGTACAGCGCAGGTGCATACATGTTATCATACAGCCAGGGGAGTGAAACCTCTGTTTACTGCAAGGTCTGTCCAGAGCCCTGTTCTCTCCTTTTATCAAAATAAAGGAATGCTCCCTCGTTAGCAAGGGACCATTACCTCAAGGCTGTGTGCAGACTCTTTGACAAAACGCCTCGCTTGCCAGCAAGTTCAGCCTTGAGCAGAGAGACCCGCTTGCATGCACAAGAGACTACATGACCTGGTTAGAGCTGGCTTGTCTCAAGGACTGTCTTATGTGACACAACTAAGACCCAACACAGCCAATGAAATAAACTAAGAAGAATCATGTCGCAGGTGAAACATTGGTGACAAAATGTTGAGTGTGCTTTACCTGGAGAAAATGATGAAACGCTTAAATCATGTCTCTGCACTGAAACACAGGATGATGATAAGCCACCGGGGTATGCTTGACATTGGGTGCATGAAGAAGACTTGTGCGACGTTCCACAGTTGAATCATTGGATGAGTGGATAGAAGCATGTCACAGAACTGAACCATTAAGGGTGGTAAACTACTATGTGTTTTTAACCAGGGAGGATGAAGAAATACTTAACCTGTCACAGCACTGAATACTAGATATGTTTGACCTGGAGTGTGTTGAACAAGCTCTCGAAACAGATTACAGGACTGAAATAAACTCTGGATGGTGATAATCGACACAGAGTGATGGCCAGAGAAGGTGAAGAAGCAATGGAAATGTGTCATGACAGTGAAAGACTAGATGATGATAAACAATATTATCAGTGGCAAGATGCCTGCTCCAGAGTTCAGGTTGAAGATGCAGCATGTTTGCACTAGAATGCAGGCTTAATAAGTTTTTGACAGCTCCCCTAAAGTGCAAATTCAGCAGTTACCATATGCTACTCTGGATCGTGGGGTCAGAAGGGGTAAAATGAGGGCTCCAGGCTGCAAGCTCAGACATGCATGGTGTGCACTAGAATGCGGGCTCATTGTTGGCGGATGCATGCATAGATTGCAAGTTCAGAACGTGTGACATGGGTATTCTATAGCATCAATGTTATAAAACCTCTCACTGGTCATCTGTTTTTTCCTTATGGCACCATACACAGTTAAATGCTTTTTTCTCAAATCTTCCCGCTTTCACCTTCTCCCACTGAGTCCAAAAGTCTGTTCTTCAGATTTTTGTCTCCTCTCCTGGCCTGCATATAGGCCATCTTTCTAAACTCCACATGAGTTAATATACAACTGTGTCTTTCTCTTTCTTAGTTGTGTCACTCTGTTTATAGGTTTAACACTCTTCCAAGTCATTAGAACTAACTCAAATCCATGACTTTTTATAACTGAGTAATATTTTATATGCATAGGTAGCAAAACTTCTTTAACCATTCATCTCCTGATGGACCTCTTTGTCACTTCCACATCCTAACTATTGTAAACAGTGCTTAAACAAATATTGGAGTATTATGTTTCTTTAAATTCTAGTTTCCTTGAGTTTCATGCCCAAGAGTGGGATTTCTGGGTCATATGGCATTTCTATTTCCAGTTTTCTAAGGGGTCTCCACAAAATTATCCATAATGGTTGTACCAGTCTGCATTCCCATTCACCGTTTAAAAAGGTTCCCTTTCCTCCACACCCTCTCCACCAATTTTAATGTAGACATTTTCATAATGGCCAATCTGACCAGTGTGAAATGATACCTCAACGTGGTTTTGATTTGCATTTATCTTATAATGAGTGATTTGAGCACCGTTTCTGTGTTTCTTAGTAATCTGTATATCTTCTTTGGAGAAAGCTTTTGCCTATGTTTTGGTTCGTGGTTTTTGCGTGTGTGTGTGTATGTGTGTGTGTGTGTGTGTGTGTGTGTGTGTGTGTGTGTTATTTGTAGCTGAGCATTGAGAAGCATGAGCAGCTTGCATATTTGGACATTAATTTTTGTTGTTAGTTTTTCAGTTGCTATTATTTATTTCCCCAATTCTGAAGGGTACATATTCATCTTAATTATAGTTTCCTTCATTGTACAAAAGCTATACAGCTTAATTAGGCTCCTTTCAAAAAATATTTTTTGTTTATTTCATTTTCTCTAGGCAGTTGATCATAGAGGATCTTGCTGTGACTTATTTTGGGGTGGTTATACCTATGTTTTACTCTAAGGGTTTTATATTCTCTGGTCATTCTTTTACATCTGTTTTCAATTTTGAGTTTATTTTTGAACATGGTGTTAGATAGTGTTCTATATTCTGCACATAACTGTCAAGTTTTCTCAGTAACATTTTTGAAGAAAATCTCTGTTTCTGCTGCATATTTTTGCCTCCATTGTCAAAGGTAATGGGTGCATAAACTTAGGTTTGGATTTATATTTTGTTCTTTTGGTCTCTATTTCTATGTTTGTACTAGTTTCATACTCTCTTGATATCTTTGTAGTGTAGTCTGGAACCAGAAAGTTTGATTCCTCTAGTTCCATTCTTCTTTCACAAAATTGTTTTGGCTCTTTAAGGTCTTATGTTTTATATGCAAATTTTAAAATAATTTTTTCTACTTTTATGGAAAATATTGTTGATAGTTTGAGAGATGTTGCATTGACTCTATTGATTGTTTTGGGTGGTATGGTATATTCAATAAACTGTATCAATTCGTCCACTGAAAGAACAAGATATGTTTCTCCATCTATATGCGTTTTGATTTCTTTCATCAATGCTTTTTCTTTTTTTTCTTTTTTCTTTTTTCTTTTAAACCTCTGTAGGAAAGTGAAAAAGTATCATTCTCCTTGCAATCCCATGGAGTATACAGTGTATGGGCTTTGTAATTATCCAGGCCAGAACACTGTAATGGGTAGCCTTTCCTTCCTCCAGAGGATCTTCCCAACCCAGGGATCAAACACAGGTCTCACACATTAAGGAGGATTCTTCACAAGCTGGGCTGCAAGGGAAGACCAAGAATACTATAGAGGGTAGCTTATCTCTTCTTCAGGGGGTCTTCCTGACCCAGGAATCGAACAGAAGTCTCCTGCATTGCAGGCAGCTTCCCTACCAATTGACGTATCAGGGAAGCCCTTTGGTTTTTAATGCAAATTTATATCTAGTTATTTTATCAGTTTCATTGCCATAGTGAACAGGATTGTTCCTTAATTTCTCTTTCCGACTTTGCATTGTTAGTATATAGGAGTATAAGAGTTTCTGTGTATTAATTTTATACCCTGCACATTTACTCTATTCATTGATTAATGCCAGTAATTTTCTGGTGGTGTTTCTTGGGTTTTCTGTGTAAAGGATAATATCATGTGCAAATAGAGACTTTTTACTTCTTTTCCAATGAGGATTTCTTTTATATATTTTTCTTCTTTGAAAGCTGTGGCTAAAATTCCCAGAACTACAGAACTATTAGTGATGAGTTTGGGCACCCTTGTGTTAATGCTGATTTTAAAGAAAATGTTTTAAGATTTTCATTTTTGACAATAATATTTGCTGTGGTTTTGTCATATTTGCCTTTCATTATGTTGAGGTATGTTCCATCTATGACTACTTTGACAGAGTTTTCTCTTTTTTTAGTAAAAAATCTGAATTTTGTTAAATTCAAATTTGAGTTTGGGGCTCTTTAACCTCCAAATTATGTGTGTTTACTCTAGATAATTTTTTTTTCTTGTAGTTGACATCTGATCAAACAACATTTTGATCAGAAACTATGCTTGAAAAGATTACAATTTCTTGAAGTTTACCAAGGTTAGATGTGATCTGTCCTCAAATAATGTTCCATTTGCACATGAGAAAAAGGAGAAAAAGGTGAAATCTGTTCTTTTGGGGTGGGATGCCCTGCAGATATTACTAGGTCAAGTTGGTTTAATGTATCTTCTAAAACGTGAGTTTTCCTTAGATTAGTTCTGTCTGGATGATCTGCCCTTGTTATGAGTGGAGTTTTAAAATCACCCAATACTATTGGTTAGTGTCTATTTCAGCTCTAATAGTTGTTGGCATTTGCCTCTTGTATTGAGGTGCTCCTAAATTGGGCGCATATAGCTTCTTCTTGGATTGATACCTTAATTGTTATGTAATGCAACATTCTTTGTCTCCTATAGTGGTCTTTAATTAAAGTCAGTTTATCTGATATGAGTTTTGCTCCTCCCACTTTCTTTTTCTCTTCATTTTCATAAAATAGCTTTTTCCTGGCCATCGGTTTCAGTCTATATGTGTCTCTAGTTTTGAGGTGGTTTTCTTGCAGACAGTATATATTTTTATGCATTCATCCAGTCTTTGTCCTTTTATTGGAACATTTAGCCAATTTCTGTTTAAGGTAGATGTTGACAAGTATTATCTTCTTACCATTTACTATGTATTAAATGGCTTTGTTTTTATAAGCTTTTCTGTTTTCTATCTAGAGAAGACACTACAGCATTTCCTGAAGTGCTGGTTTGGTAGTTCTGAATTCTAATTGCTTTTGTTTGTCTGTAAATCTTCTTCTTCTTCTTCTTCTTCTTCTTCTTCTTCTTCTTCTTTTTCTTCTCTCTCTCTCTCTCTCTCTCTCTCTCTCTCTCTCTCTCTCTCTCTCTCTCTTTTGAATTAGAATATTATCCCTATTAGATAAAGCAATCTGGGCTTTAGGTTTTTGCCTTTAATCACCTTAATTTTATCCTGCCATTCCCTTCTAAACTGAAGTGTTTCTATTGTAAGATCAGCTGTTATCCTTATGGGGGTTCTCTTCTATGCCATTTGCTGTTATTCCTTTGTTACTTTAAAATATTTGTTCATTGCGTGTATTTATTTGTTTGTTTGTTTGTTATTTTGATTAATGTGTGTTTTCAGATGTTTTGTCTTGAATTTATCCCTGTGGGACACACTGGGATTTTTCATCTTAGGTATCTATTCCCTTTCCCATTTCAGGGAAGTTTTTAACTGTTTCCTCCTCAAATATTTTCTCTTGCCCTTTCTTTTAGTCTTCTTTCTCCAGGAAACCTATGGTTTAAATGTGGGGGCATTTAACATTGTCCCAGAGGTCTCTGAAGTTGTCTTCATTTCTTTTTCTTCTTCTTCTTCTTTTCTTTTTCTTCTTCTTCTTCTTTTCTTCTTCTCCTTCTTCTTCTTCTTCTTCTTCTTCTTCTTCTTCTTTCATCTTCTTCTTCTTCTTCTTTTTCTGTTCTGCCTCATTTATTTCCAACCTTCTAGTGTCCAGCTCATTTAGTCTTTCTTCTTTTTCAGTTATTCTCTTTCTGTTGTTCAGAGTGAGTTCTATATCAGTTGTTTCATTGTTCCTTACTGTTTGACTACACATTATATCTTCTAGGCCCATTTAAAACAAGCACTCTTTTCATCTTCTCAATCCATATCTAAAGTCTATTTAGACCTTAAAGATCTATAAAGTCTATAAAGGTCAATTTGTTTCCAAGACTTTGACTATTATTATGCTGAATTGTTTTTCCTGTAGACTTCCTACCTCCTCCTTTTTTATTGGTTTGTTGATTTTTATTGTGTTCATAGACCCGTTGGATATATCTCTACCTTTGCATGTTGTTCAGATGGCTGTCTTTGGGGTCGATTTTCTGCAAATTAGAGGGTCATCATTGTTATTAATTGGGTAGTCTCCCCCCAGTGAATGTGATGGGACCAGTGGCTTGTGAGGGCTTTCTAGTTGAGGAAACGTCTTGTTGTTGTTTTTGTTATAGAAGATGGCTGTGAATCTCATTTTGTCTGAGAGGCAATGCAGTGTCCATTAGAGAATTAGGGGGCTCTATTAAGGTTTTGATTCCAGTTGAGCTATTTCAAATCCTCAGAGATGATGCTGTGAAAGTGATACAGTCAATATGTCAGGTAATTTAAAATCCCAGCAGTGACTCAGCAGGAAACGGTCAGTTTTCACACCAATCTCAAAGAAAGGCAATGCCAAAGACAGCTCACACTACCAAGCGATTGTACTCCTCTCACATGCAAGCAAAGTAATGCTCAAAAATCTCCAAGCCAGGCTTAGGCAATACGTGAACCATGAACTTCCAGATGTTCAAGCTTGGTTTAGAAAATACAAAGGAACCAGAGATCAAATTCCCAACATCTGCTGGATCTTTGGAAAAATTAGCAAGTTTCAGAAAAACTGCTACATCTGCTTTATGATGATGATAAATCCTTTGACTGTATGGATCAAAACAAACTGTGGAAAAATCTGAAAGAGATGGGAATACCAAGGCACTGGCCCTGCCTCTTGATAAGTCTGTATGCAGGTCAGGAAGCAAGAGTTAGAATCGGACAGTGTATAAAAGACTTGTTCCAAATAGGAAAAGGAGTACATAAAGGCTGTATATTGTCACCCTACTTCTTTGAGTTCTATGCAGAGAAATGCAGGGCTGGAAGTAACACAAACTGGAATCAGTATTGCCAGGAGAAATATCAATAACTTTAGATATGCAGATGGCCCCACCCTTATGGCAGAAAGTGAAGAGGAACTGAAGAGTTTCTTGATGAAAGTGAAAGAGGAGAGTGAAGGAGGAGGCCTAAAGCTATACATTAGGAAAACTGAGATGCTTGTAGTTCAGTTGGTAAAGAATCTGCCTGCAGTGCAGGAAACCCGAGTTTGATCCCTGGAGAAGGAAATGGCAACTCACTCCAGTATCCCTGCCTGGAAAACCTCATGGATAGAGAAACCTTATGGGCTGCAGTCCATGGGCTCTCAAAGAGTTGGGCACGACTGAGCAACTAACACTAACACTAATATATCACTTCATAGCAAATAGATGGGGAAACAGTGGAAATGGTGGCAGACATTATTATTTGGTGGGGGGCCCTCCAAAATCACTGCAGATAGTGATTACAGTCATGAACTTAAAAGATGCTTACTCCTCCTACATCCAATTAAAAAAAAAATAGACCAGGAGGTGACTGTGGCTTAGATCATAAAAACATTATTTCCAAATTCAGACTTAAGTTGAAGAAAGTAGGGTAAACCACTAGACTATTCAGGAATGACCTATATGAAATCCCTTATGATTATACAGTGGAAGTGAGAAATACTTTTAAGGGACTAGATCTGATAGAGTGTCTGATGAACTATGGACAGAGGTTCATGACATTGTACAGGAGACAGGGATCAATATCATAGCCAAGAAAAAAAAAATAATGCACAAAGGGAAAATGAATGCCTGAGGAGGCCTTACAAATAGCTGTGAGATGAAGAGACGTGTAAGGTAAAGGAGAGAAGAAAATATAGGCCCATTTTGAATACAAAATCCCAAAGAATAGCAAGGAGAGATAAGAAAGCCTTCCTCAGTTATCAGTGCAAAAAATAAAGTAAAATAAGGCAATGCAATAGAATGGGAAAGACTAGAGATCTCTTCAAGAAAACTTGAAATACCAAGGGGACATTTCATGGAAAGGTGTACACAATGAAGTACAGAACAGTATGGACCTAACAGAAGCTGTAGGTATTAAGAAGAGATGGCAAAGAATACACAGAAAAACTGTACATAAAAGATCTTCACAACTCAAATAATCATAATGATGTGATCACTCACCTAGACCCAGACATCTTACAATGTGAAGTCAAGTGGGTCTTAAGAAGCACTACTCTGAACAAAGTTAGTGGAACTGATAGAATTCCAGCTGAGCTATTTCAAATCCTAAAAGTTATACTATGAAAGTGCTGTACTTGATATGACAGAAAATTTGAAAAAACTCAGCACTGGCTCGGGACTGGAATAGGTCAGTTTTTATTTCAATCCCAAAGAAAGACAATGCCAAAGAATGCTCAAACTACCGCTTAATTGCACTCATCTCACAGACTAGTAACGTAATACTAAACATTCTCCAAACTATGCTTCAGCAATATATGAACCATAAATTTCCAGATGTTCAAGCTGTTTTTTGA
Source organism: Eudorcas thomsonii (assembly GCA_006408755.1). Lineage (NCBI taxonomy): Eukaryota > Metazoa > Chordata > Mammalia > Artiodactyla > Bovidae > Eudorcas > Eudorcas thomsonii. The sequence goes on along the minus strand of SJYE01018374.1, from coordinate 32,539 downwards.
AAAGTCAGAGGAACCAGAGATCAAATGGCCAACATCTGCTGGATCATCAGTAAAGCAAGAGAGTTCCAGATAAAGATCTACTTCTGCCTTATTGACTATTCCAAAGACTTTCACTGTGTGAATTACAATAAACGATGGGAAATTCTGAAAGAGATGGGAGTACCAGAGCAGTTGATTTTCCTCTTGAGAAGCCTCTTTGCAGGTCAGAAAGCATCATTTTGAACGATACATGGAACATCTGCTTCCATATAGGAAAATGAGTACATCAAGGGTGTATATTGTCACTCAGCTTATTTAACTTCTATGCAGAGTACATTGTGAGAAATGCTGTGCAGGATAAGGAAAAAGCTGGAATCAAGTTTTCCAGGAGAAATAACCTCAGAAATGCAGATGACACCATCCTTATGGCAGAAAGGGAAGAAGTAAATAACCATTTATTGAAATTGAAAGAGGAGAGTGGAAAAGTTGGCTTAAGTCTCATTATTCTGAAAACAAAGATTATGACATCTGATCCCATCACTTTATGGCAAATAGACGGGCAGTCAGTATTTGACTTTCTTTTGAGGGGCTCAAGAATCACCGCAGATGGTGATTGAACCCATGAGGTTCAAAGACGCTTATCCTTGGAAGGAAAGTTATGGCCAGCCTATTAAAAAGAAGAGACATTACTTTCCCGACAAAGGTCTGTCTAGTCAAAGCTATGGTTTTTCTAGTAGTCATGTTGGATGTGATAGTTGGGCTATAAAGAAAGTTGAGCATCAAATAATTGATGCTTTGAACTGCAGTGTTGGAGACGTTTATGGAGAGACCCTTGTACTGCAAGGAGATCCAACAAGTCCATCCTGAAGGAGATCAGTCCTGAATGTTTATTGGAAGGACTGATGCTGAAGCTGAAACTCCAATACTCTGGCAACCTGATTCAAAGGGCTAATTCATTTGAAAAGACCCTGATGCTGGGAAAGATTGAGGTCCAGAGGAGAAAGGCATGAGAGAGGATGAGATGTTTGGATGTCATCACTGACTCAGTGGTCATGAGTTGGGTAAACTTTGAGAGTTGGTGATTGACAGGGAGGCCTTTTGTGCTGCATTCCATGGGGTTACAAAGAGTCAGACACAATTGAGTAACTGAACTGAGAAGGCTGTCTTTTAATTTTCTTGAGTGTGTTCTTGTTTTGCTGGAAGATTAGCATGGGGTGCCTTGCAATGGAGCTTGCTTCTCTTGGATGGAGCTTGCTTTCAGTGCAGGCATGTATTTTTTTGGATAGGATCTTGTCTATCACTATTCCCTGGGTCCAGGGGTTCTATGATGATCCAAAGTTCTGGAGCTGAACTACTGCCTCTCATTTTTGGTCCCCCTCTTTCAGTAACCTCAAGACTACTCTTTCAACATTGCACAGCAGACAAAAACCCATGTTAGTGGTGAAATAACTCCACATCCTCAACAAAGAAATTCACCACATTATATATAATAAGAGGGTAGAGCTAGATAGAGATGATGAGGAGGAGAAAAGAAAGTCAAATGGAACGAGAGCAATCAAGTCTGTAATCAAATTCCTGAGTGAAAATGCATATTAAAAAAATAGACTCTTAATGCTACAAACTAATAACAAATTTCAGAAAGCAAAAATTAAAAACCCAGACTAGAATTTGGACTCCCAAAGGTACATTATAAAATACATCAAGACATATTCAAACACATAACTTAGAAAAAATATTGTGGGGCCACTTCAGTGTCAGGTAATCCCTTGTTCTAGCTTGCACTTTTCCTTAAAGTCTGCAATTGTCCTTAAATGCAATTTTACGCCTGACTTTAATCTACTGCAACTACCACTTCTGTAGTGGTTCTCATGTCTTGCCTTTACTCAGGCTAGCTTCCTCTGCTTGCAAATCTCTTCAATGTCTTATCTAAACTCTGATAGGAAGAGGTGACAGTAGACCCTTATCAGGGTCACTTTCTCTCTTGTGTTGTGGAGAGGCAGGAACACTGAAAACAAACAGCTCCAGGATTTGCGGGGAGCCCTTGTAGTGAATGGAAAGCACAGGGTCTGCCAAAGTCCAAGGTGATGTGCACTTCTCAGATCCATCCACTCAAGCTCCTGGGTGCTCCGTGAGGGCACAGTCACAGGTGGGTCATGTATCTCATGCACTTCCCAGGCCCAAGCTACTCAGGGTCCAACCTGTGCTAGGCATGCAGTACCAGGTTGGCCGTGTGTCTCCCACCCTTCCCAGGTCCAAGCTGCTCAGATTCCCTGGTGTTCTATGAAGGCCCAGTCCCAGATGAGCCTTGCATGTCCCAGTCTTCCCAAGCCCAAGTGGCCTGTTGTTCTGCCAGAGCATAGTCCCAGGTGGGCTTTTTGTCTCATTCACTTCTCAGGTCCAAGATGCTCAGGTTGCAGGATGTTCCAGAGTACACTCAGGCCCTCAGGATCGCTGTGGTGTCATAGTCCCTGGTGGGCCATCTTTTTTGTGCACTGCTCAGGTTCAATCTGCTCAGTACCTCAGATTCTCTATAAGGATACAGTCCATGGTGAGCTGTGCATCTTCTCAGAGGAGCTGATCTCAGGTTATGACACTATTGGCAGCTATAAACTGTCCCAAGTCCCAGGAAGCCATGGTTAGAGGCTGCTCACGGATAGAGTCTGCTCACAGCTTGGCAGACTCTTGGAGATGCAGTCCCCTGGGCCTAAAAGCTTATGATCCTCTGCCTCTGGTTGTCGACATTCTGAATCTTTGCCTCTTGGGAGGGCCATAAGGAAATTGGCTTGCTCTCCTTTAGTAAATACTAGGGCACAGTCTGTTGTGTAAGCAGGTCAGGGGTCGCAGTGTGGTCTTAGAGCTTTCCCATGGGAACATTCCTTTTTTTTTTTTTTTAAAATTTGTGTCTCTCTGGCATTCTGTGGTTCAGGCTGCTGTATCACATGAGTCCTCTCAGAATGTCCTCAGGGCACTCAAATCCCATCTTTATTCTAAGGACTGAAGATGGAGAGGGCGCCTCTGTACATAGCCCCCACTCATTGTGGGTGGACACGAGACTGAAGTAATTCTCCACCGATAATGTCCTTTTTGGCTTGAATTCTGAGATGATTTTTGTTTGGGGGTGGGGAGTTTGTGTTTATACCTCCCTATGAGATTCCAAAGTGGCAAACTGAATCAATCTCTGAGAGGTTTCCTGTGGTATTGAAACTTCTCCTTCTCTAATAGCTTAAGATGAACAGTGCTGGATTCATGATCTCTGAAGAAGAAGATTTATCTTCAGGACCAGGAACAAGGCTTTATCACAAAAGAGCTCTTGTATAGCAGAGTTTTATTAAAGTAAGAAAAGGGACAGAGGAATTTCTGACATGGACATCAGAAGGGGGCCAGAGAATGTGCCCCTTGCTGGGGTCAGCAAGGGAGTTACATACATTTGAATTTAGTTATTATAATAAACCAAAAGAATGTCTTCAGTTTGTGAAAATTTTACCAGACTTACTCCCACAATTTATGTTTTAGGATAACGAGATTAGAATTTAACAATAGAAAGATCCTACCAGACCCACTCCCATAATACACCTTCTAAAATATTAGGATTAGTCAGAAGGTTTTCAGGAAGGGGAAACTGTCCTCAAGCATGATACACTGTTGCTATATAATCCCAATTATAGTGTTTAAACTGAGGTTTTTTTTTTTTCTTTTTTTTTTTTTT
>SJYE01018374.1:7562-28838 GCA_006408755.1 Eudorcas thomsonii | reverse complement strand
TTTTTTTTTTTTTTCTGTGTAATCAGTTCCACGTTTAAAAGAAAAAAAAACAAACATTTTTTGTGACTAAGACTAAGAAATATAGGGGAAACAACAACAACAACAAACAAACAAACAAACAAAACAAGCAGGCAAACAAACATCTTTGCCTTTTTCTCCTCCCTGAGATTCCAGAACCCTAATCTCCTCCTCAAGAATCTGGACACGTTTCTCTGCTTTGGGGGGCCCAGACTTCTCATCAATCTGCCTAGGATTTGACTCTCTATCCCCAACACAAACTCAGTTCAGTTGCTCAGTCGTGTCCAACTATTTGTATCCCCAATTCCTGTGGCACACCGGGCTCTGCTATCCATCACCAACTTCCATAGCTTGTTCTAACTCAACTCCTTTGAGTTGGTGATGGACTCAAACTCATCCTCTGTCATCCAGAGTACACTGTTCCAGAGAGCTTCTCCTCCTGCCTCAATCTTTCCCAACACCGGGGTCATTTGCAAGAGTCAGTTCTTTGCATCAGGTAGCCAAAGTATTATAGCTTCACCTTTAGCATCAGTCCTTCCAGTAAATATCCAAGACTGAATTTCTTACTGACTGATTTCATTCCTTTGCTGTCCAAGGGACTCTCAAGAATCTTCTCCAACACCACACTTCAAAATCATCAAGATTTCAGGGCTCAGTTTTCTGTATAGTTCAGTTCTCACATCCTTACATAACTGCTGGAAAAATGATAGACTGGACTAGAAAGACTTTTTTTTTTTTTTGGCAAAGTATGTCTCAGTTTTAAAATATGCTCCCCAGGTTGGTCATAACTTTTCTTCCAAGAAGCAAGTATCTTTTAATTTTATGCAGCGACACCATCTACAAAGATTTTAGAGCTAAGAAAATAGTCTCTCCTCATTTCCATTGTTTCCCAGTCTGCTGGCCTGGAAATCATGGGACCAGATGCCATGATCTTCATTTTTGAACACTGAGTTTTAAGCCAGCTTTTTCACTCTCCTGTTTCACTTTCATGAAGAGGCTCTTTAGTCCCTCTTGACTTTCTGCTATATGGGTTTTGTCATCTGTGTATCTGAGGTTATTGCCATTTCTTCCAGCAGTCTTGACTCAGGCCTGTGCTTCATCCAGTCTGGCATTTCACATGATGTACTCTGCATCTAATTTAAATAAGCAGCGTTAGAATTCAGAACCAGTCCACTGTTGCATGTCTGGTTCTAGAATCAGTCTCTGTCCCTAAATCTTTTATCTCTCTCTTTTTGTTTATCTCTTCTCCTATCTCATTATGAGCAACTTGATTGGCCTTTCTGGGTATCTGGTGTCCTCTACTAGCATATAGAACTTGGTTAGTAAAAGTTACTCCATATCCTGACAGTCTTTTCAGGTATTTACTGAGGAAAAATTGAACTTCTTCTCATATGTCTCTCTCATCTTAGGACCAGACTGCTGCTGCTGCTAAGTCACTTCAGTCGTGTCCGATGCTGTGTGACCCCATAGATGGCAGCCCATGATGCTCCCTCATTTCTGGGATACTCCACACAAGAACACTGGAGTGGGTTGCCATTTCCTTCTCCAATGCATCAAAGTGAAAAGTGAAAGCAAAGTCACTCAGTTGTGTCTGACTCTTAGCGACCCCATGGATTTTGGCCCACCAGTCTCCTCCATCCATGAGATTTTTGAGGCAAGAGTGGTGGAATGGGGTGCCATTGCCTTGTCTGAGGACCAGCCTACCGAGTTTATATTCAAAGGCATGCATTCTGCCTCTACTAATCAAGTGCTCTAAAGTTTGTATATTGTCACTATAACACCATCAGGTACTACTGAGCTCATAGTGTGAAGCATGCACACAGTGAAGTTACTGAGTTCACCCTCTGTAGTATGTATCTAGCAGCTACTTAGTTTGCACTCTGAAGTATGCTTCTTATCACTTTTGTGGCCCACTCTGTGGTAATTATGCTGCAACTCATGATCCGGCACTCTTGAGTGTATGAACCACTACTTCTGATTATGCATGCAGAAACTACTGAGGTTGAAATCACGAGTTTCCCTTCTGCTTTTACTGAGAACTGAATTAGAATATGTGTAATAATTAGCTTGCACTCTGGAACATACAACTCTAGAGCATAAGTATCACAAAAAAGTGAACCTGTGCTCTGGACCTGGCATACCGTAACGACTGAAAATACCTAATTTCAGACCTCCACTGCTGCTGCTGCTAGGTCACTTCAGTCGTTTCTGACTCTGTGTGACCACATAGATAGCAGGCCACCAGGCTTCCCTATCTCTGGGATTCTCTGGGCAAGAATTCTGGAGTGGGTTGCCACTTCCTTTTCCAATACATGATAAGTCTCTTTAGTCTTGTCTGACTCTGAGCAAACCTATGGACAGCAGCCACCAGGCTCTTCTGTCCACAGGATTCTCCAGGCAAGAATATTGGGGCGGGTTGCCATTTCATTTTCCGGGTTCAAACCACAAACATTACAAACACTGAGCTTGCCCTCTGGAATACGTGCTTGTCAATACTGAGACCGCCATCTAGAGGAGGCTCGCTGGAACTACTTGGTTTCCAATCTGGATCACCTTTGCTGCCACTACTGAGATTATTAACAAGATTTAGAACAAGTGAGTTGCTGTCATTGAGACTGCACAGTAGAACATACACCCCATCACTCCTGAACCCGAGTTCCGGAGAATATGGCCTGCCGCTACTGAAACTGTCCCTAAAATAAGCCTGTTGTAAGTATACACAAACTTTTGGTATATTGCACTCTGGATTCTGCATCCCTGCAACTACTGAAATTGCCTTCCCAAACAAGAGTTTATCACCGGCTGAACTTTCTCTCTAAAGCATAACTATCACAATCATTAGCTTGTTGCTTTATAGGTAAGTCAGGCCACTACTCAACCTGCACTGTAGTTCAGGTGTGCCTAAGCAGTTATTGAACTTGCACTCTGAAATTCACTTCTGGACACAACTGAGCCAGACTCCTGTAGACAGAGTTAGTTTAAACACTGGATGACATGGTACACCTCTACTGAGCATGAGTTCAAGTGCAGGCATCCAGGCTCTGCTGAGAACATGCTCTAGTCGCACACATGTCACAGTAACTGAACGTGCAACTGGGAGTACAGATCTCATGACTACAGAGTGCACACATTTTATCATGGGTTTTGCACTACTGAGGTTTACTCAGAAGCATATCCCCCACCATGACTGTGTGTGCCTTCAAAAGCTAATGATCTGACACTACTGAGACTATGCTGTAGAGTAAGAATGTCTGAACTACACAATTGGACACTGAATCATGCATCCCAGCAGTATAAATCCTAGTATTACGGCACACTTGTCACTTCTGAGTCCTTACACTAAGCAGGCATGACACAGCTAGTGAGCATGTGGTCTAGAGCATGGGTGTGGCCATTACTAATTTTGCACTCTGAAGCATGTGTCTTGCCAGTTGTAAGCCCAGGCCCCAAAACACTCATGTTTCAGCAACTGATTATGTCCCATGGTGTACTGTTTTATTCACTGCTGAGCCTACCTTATGGAGCATTGCCAGGAGCCAGCATGAGGAATCCCACCTGTGACAAGTTCAAACAGCAGAGGTCCGATGGGCAAGGCAAGTCAGACCTCAGGGTTTTCCCCTGGTATTTCCTGAGCATGTACCCCCCAAAAAAGTAAAAATTTGCCTGCCTTTGTTCTCTTCTTTTCCACTCTTCTGACACACTCTGGAAAAAGTTAATTCAGGGCATCAGTCTCCTAAAAAAGAATGTCTTGGCTTAAAACCCCCTCTGATAGCTCTCTAACTTGCCTAACAGGTTCCCCTGGACCTCTCTCTTACAGCTTGTGAATTGCTTACAGCCCCCCAACCATGAGAGGCACAAAGTTTAAAAGCATCTTAAAATTATAGAGCCTTTTCTAGAGAGTTAAAAATTATATTGGTACAGGGCTTTCACTGTTGATTTAATGTTTTCTGCCAGGCCTCCATATTCTTTATATTTTAGGCACCTGGCAGGATATTAGTCAATATAGATGGGATATGGAAAAAGATATATAGTAGTTTTGATGTTAGCTACACTAGACTTTTGAGTTAATTTCTTTTATAATAAATCACTGTACTCCTTTTACTTGTTATAAATTGCTGTATCTTTGCTATGTAAGAATGTAACTTTATTTACTGTTTTGCTGAGAGTGGCACCAGACTTTGAGAAGAACAACACAAATACACCTTCTGGTTGAGAAACCTTATCAGAAAAGGACTGTAAAATGTTAATTGACCCTTTAAGCTGGAAGATGATGTAAATCACCTAAGATTTGTGTATACAACTAGGTATGCAGAGGGAAAAAAAAAACTGGTTTTGATAAGAGTCTAAGCTGCTAAAGTTGCATAAATTTGTGTTACCCATTGATCTCCATGTATTATCAAAAGTATAAAAAGCCTTCTGAACAATAAAGGATGGACCAGTTTCTTGGACTAGTTTCTCAGCCTAGTTTCTTGGGAATCTGTCTCCCCCACCCGTGTCTCTCTCTCTTTTTTCTCCCTCTCCCTTCCTTTGCATTTCTGGCTGTATTCCCATCTGCAGTGGGGTGGCTTACCACGTCTACCTATTTGCCCTAGCTTCTAAGACCTGTGCGAAAGGGAGCCTAAGGCAGGGCACCCTTCAGTATTCAAGTGGGTGCCAGTGGTCCAGTGTAGATGGTGCAAATCTCTTATCCTGAGATTTTATTTGTTTTCCCCATAAGCCAAGTTATTCAGCATCCCTTCTCCACTTAATTTTCCTACTACGCTATTTCTACTTAATCTAATCTTATATAAATAAATAAATAAATGTTTTCCTTGTCTATGCCATCCAAGCTTTGAATTTCCCTGGATCCACCGGGGCTGGGCCCCGGCAAAGCATGAGTTCCACTACTACTAATCTTGATCCATGTACTGTGTGCTTAAACTAGTGAGCCTACACTCTGCAGCCGAAAATTGCCAATGACTTGGCTTGCCCTCTGTCGCATTTTTCCCCCACTTTTCTTTCTGCCGTCTAGAGTGGTGTCCCAACTACGGAGGTTTCATTCTGGGGGACCTAATCCAGGAAAATGTAGGCTGCATTTAAAACACATATCCTACCCACGAGTGAACCGTCATTCTAGATCAACTGTGTGACCACTAGTGACCTTGAATTCTGAAGCATAAAGTCACTTCCTCAAGGAAGCAGTTTTAGACACCATGTGTTAGAGTGCATGCTCCATAGTGGTAGGAACTGTGCTCTAGTGTGCATTCAGTACTGGCTGGTAGTTGCTCTAGGTGTGTGAAACAATTACCCCAATGACATTTTATACAGCATTTTGCTGCTAGTCTTCAAGCACTATAGACTGTGCAAGCTGTGAGTAGTGTACCTGTACATCTATGGATGATGTGCCACCACTACAGACCTGGTGTATACTTCATATTTCCTGCCTCAATTGATCATGCATCACAATACACATATTCCACAACTCTTGTGCTTGCACTGTTGAGGGCTTATCTTCCTACTACTGAGCTTGTGTGGCATAGCAGGTATATCACATTTTCCTGAATTTGATCTCTGGATATGCAACCAAAAATAAAAACCCAGAGTTCAAGAGGACATGTCCCTCTGCACATTCCTCTGCAGTCTGAACTCTTGAGTAAATGCACTGCAACTCCTGAGACAACACTCTGAAACACATGTAGAGCAGGTATGCTGCATCTGCTGAGCTTAACTCTTTAGCATGCATCTCAGCAGTGAAACACTTTAGGCATACCCCTGTTAATACAGACCCATGATCTAGAGCAGGCATGATTCAAATACTGAATCTTTGCTTTAGAGAACACGTGCTTCATCTCCTGAGACTGTGCTTTTGAGGATTCTCCCCACCACTACTAAGAGTGTGCTCTGGAGCAGATGTGACACAAATAGTAGGATGGCACTTTGGAGCCTGCATACATCACTACTATGTCTCAGCTCTAGCACAGAAGTACTGAAACTGCTTATCAAATGCTGAACACACTGAAATGCAGAGCAGAACACCACCCAGGATTCTCCTTTAAGTGTCTGATGCACTATACTAGAGTAGAACCCCACTCAGAATGCTCCTTTAAGTGTCAGAGGCACTGATTTACAGAGTAGGACCCCAGCCAGGGAGGTGTGTCTATGTGCTGACACATTGAACAACAGAGAAGGATCCCAGGCAAGGAAGCTTCTAAATGCCTGAATGGGTGGAACTAGGGGAAAGACTGGCCAAAGATGCCTTCTGATCGCCAGCTACAAGAAGCTCAAAAAATAAATAAATAAATAAAAAGACTGATAGGGCCACAACTCCTGTGGTGTAGTCAGTCTGTGTCCCTGCAAAATGCACACTTGACACCACCTGGGTCCCTCAAAAGCAAGCAGCTGCTCCACCTTCACAGATAACTCTCATTGGGAAAAAGCTGCCACAGGTTAAAAAACAAACAAACAAAAAATCTTGCAATTATTTGCACAGGATTGCTTCAATCCTGTCTGACACTTTGTGGAACACATTTCACCTCTACAGAGAACAAGCTCTAAAATACATATACTGGAACAGCTGATCTTTTCCAGTCTTGTTGTCACTGCTGAGTTTTCCAAAATTTCTGGAATATTGAGTTCAGCATTTTTCACAGCACTATCTATTAGGATTTCAAATCACTAAACTGGAGTTCTGTATCCCCACTAGCTTTGTTTGTATTGCTGCTTCCTAGGGTCCACTTGACTTCACATTCCAGGATTTTTGGCTCTAGTTGAGTGATCCCATCATCGTGATTATCTGCATCATGAAGATCTTTTCTGTATAGTTCTTCAATCTTTTCTGTATAGATTCTTGCTACTTCTTATTAATATCTTCTGCTTCTGTTAGGTCCATAAATTTCTGTCCTTTATTGTATCAATTTTTACATGAAATATTCCCCTGGTAGCTCTAATTTTCTTGAAGTGATCTCTAGTCTTTCCCATTCTATTGTTTTCCTCCGCTCTTTCATTCTTCACTTAGGAAGGCTTTCTTATCTCTCTTTGCTATTTTTTGGTACACTGTATCCATATGGGTATATCTTTCCTTTTCTCCTTTGCCTTTTGCATCTCTTCTTTTCTTAATTATTTGTAAGGCCTCCTCAGACAAACATGTTGCCTTTTTGCATTCATTTTCTTGGGGATGGTCTTGATCACTGCCTCCTCTACAACTTCATATACCTCCATATATAGTTCTTCAGGCACTATAGCATACCTAATCCCTTAAACCTTTTCTCATATCCACTGTATAATCATAAGAGATCTGATTTAGGTCATACCTGAATCATCTAATGGTCTTCCCTACTTTCTTCAATTTAAGACTAAGTCTATAGCATATACTGAGCTTCCACTCTAAACCTTCCTTCTTACGAGTATTCATCCATCATTTTAGAGCACTTTTGCTGCACCTATTTATCTTCACTCTGAAACACATGTACCATCACTCCTGAAAGGATACTCAAGTGCATGCATTTAACTCCTACTGAGCCTACGCTCCAGTCCAGAGTAGGCATGGCGATCTACTAAGCTTGCATTCTGCCACATGCATCTTCTTCTACTTAGACTGAGGCCATGCTGCAACTACAGAGTTGCAATCTCAAGCTTATCTTCTTTGACTTTCAGCTGTTATACCAGCACACATGTTCTGCCCCTCCTAAACCTACTTTCTTGAATAGATAACTGTTGAGGTTGTATTCTGGAGCATGTCCCTGCTAATTCTGAACACATTTTTTTGTTTATTTCTTCATATTTCTTTTTAGAAATGATGATTTATTTTAATTGGAAAAAGAATTACTGTGTATTACTGCGATGGTTTTTGACATATACAGCAACATCAATCAACCACATGGATACAGGTGTCCCCCTATCCTGAACACAGTTCAAAACTCCCTTGTTCCCCCATGCTTCTGGGTTCTTCCACAGGACAAGAGTTGGACTCATCTTTCATACATTCAACTTGCACTGGTCATCTCTTCTATAAATGGTAATATACCTGTGTTAATGCTATTTTCTCAAATCATCCCATCCTTGAACTACCCCATTGAGTTTAAGAGCCTGTTCTTTACATGTGGATCTTCTTTACTAGCCTCCGTGCAGGATCATTGTTACTGTCTTCCTAAATGCCATTTATATGCATTAATAAACAATATATGTATCTCTCTCTCTCTCTCTTTTATTTTTTACTCTGAATAATAGGCTGCAGGTTGAACTGCCTCATTAAAAGTTGTAAAATATTGACTTTCTGTAGCTAAGTAATATTCCATTTTCATATACACCACAACTTTGTTATATATTCATCTGCTGATGTGCATCTAGATTACTTCCATGTCATAGCTTCCATAAAGAGAACTGCTATAAACATTGGGGTACACGTGTCTCTTTTGATTCTAATTCCCTCTGAGTATATGCCAAGAAGTGGGGTTGCTCAGTCATATGACAGTTCTAGTCCAAATTTCTCAAGGAATGTCCAAACTGTTCTGCATACAGATTGTACCAGTTTGTGGTACCACCAACAGTGTATTAGGGCTAACTTTTCTCCACATCCTCTCCAGGATTCTGTGCTTGTAGAATTTCTGGGAATGGCCACTCTGAACAGTGTGATATGAGTATACATTAAATTTTAAGTTTTGTTCCTCTAATAATGAGTGATTTTAAGGATATTTCATGTGTTTTTTAGCCATCTGTATGCCTTCTTTAAAGAAATGTCTGTTTAGGGGGTTTGCCCCCTCTTAATGATGCTGTAAACGTGCTTCACTCAATATGCCAGCAAATTTGGAAACCTCAGCAGTGGCTAAAGAACTGGAAAAGGTCAGTTTTCATTCCAATCCCAAAGAAATTCAGTGCCAAAGACTGTTCAAATCACCACACAATTGCACTCATCTCACACTCTAGAAAAGTAATACTCAAAATTATCCAAGCCAGGCTTCAATAATACATGAACCACGAACTTCCAGGTGTTCGAGCTGGTTTTAGAAAAGACAGAGGAACCAGAGATCAAAATGCCAACATCTGCTGGATCATTGACAAAGCAAGAGAGTTCCAGAATAACATGTATTTTTCTTTTATTGACTATGTCAAAGTCTTTGACTGCGTGGATCACAATAAACTGTGGAAAATTCTGAGAGAGATGGGAATACCAGACCACACCTGTCACTTGAGAAACCTACATGCAGATGAGGAAGCAACAGTTAGAACAGGACATGGAACTACAGACTGGTTCCAAATAGGAAAAGGAGTCTGTCAAGTCTATATATTGTCACTCTGCTTGTTTAGTTCATATGCAGAGTATATCATGAGAAACACTGGGCTGGAAGAAGCACAAGTTGAAATCAAGATTGCTGGGAGAAATATAAATAACCTCAGATATGCAGATGACACCACCCATATAGAAGAAAGTGAAGAGGAACTAAAAAGCTTCTTGATTAAACTGAAAAAGGAGAGTGAAAATGTTGGCTGAAAGCTCAAAATTCAGAGAATTAAGATCATGGCATCTGATCCCATGACCACATAGGAAATAGATGGGGAAACAGTGTAAGACTTTATATTTTTGGTCTCCAAAATCACAGCAGATATTGATTGCAGGCATGTAATTAAAAGACACTTACCCCATGTAAGGGAAGTTATGACCAACCTAGATAGCATATTGAAAAGCAGAGATATTATTTTGCCAACAAAGTTCTGTCTAGTCAAGACTATGATTTTTCCAGTAGTCATGTATGGATATGAGAGTTGGACTGTGAAGAAAGCTGAGCATTGAAGAACTGATGCTTTTGAACTGTAGTGCTGGAAAAGACTCTTGAGGGTCCCTTGGACTGCAAGAAGATTCAACCAGTCCATTCTAAAGAGATCAGCCCCAGGTATACTTTGGAAGGAATGATTCTAAAGCTGAAACTCCAGTACTTTGACCACCTTATGTGAAGAGTTGACTCATTGTAAAAACTCTGAAGCTGGGAGGGATTGGAGGCAGGAGAAGGGGATGACAGAGGATGAGATGGCTGGATGGCATCACTGACTCGATGAACATGAGTTGGCATGAGCTCCGGGAGTTGATTATGGACAGGAAGTCCTGGTGTGCTACAATTTATGGGGTCTCAAAAAGTCACACACGACTGAACGGAACTGAACTGAACTGAACTGAAGCAACTGACAAAGAATTAATCTCAAAAATATACAAGCAACTCTTGAACTCCAGGAAAATAAACTACCCCATGATAAAATAAGCCAAAGGACAAAACAAACATTTCTCCAAAGACGACATACAGATGGCTAACAAACACATGAAAAGATGCTCACTATCAATCATTATCAGACAAATACAAATGAAAACTATAATCAGGCACCATTTAATGCCAGTCACAATGGCTGCTATCCAAAAGTCTACAAGCAATAAATGCTGGAGAAGGTGTGGAGAATGGGGAACCCCCTTATACTGTTAGTGGGATGCAAAATAGTACAGTCACTACGGAGAACACTGTAGAGATTCCTTAAAAAACGAAAAAAAAATGTAAATAAAACTGCCATATGATCCAGCAGTCCCACTGCTGACCATGCACACCAAGGAAACCAGAATGGAAAGAGACACGTGTACTCCAATGTTCGTCACATCACTGTTTCTAATAGCCAGGGCATGGAGGCAACCTAGATGTCCATCAGCAGACGAATGGATAAGAAATTTTGTGGTACATATACACAATGGAGTATTACTCAGCCATTAAAAAAATACATTTCAATCACTTCTAGTGAAGTGGATGAAACTGAAGCCTATTATAGAGTGAAGTTAGCCAGAAGGAAAAATGCCAATAGAGTAAGCTAATGCATATATGTGGAATTTAGGAAGATGGTAATGATAAACCTGTATGCGAGACAGCAAAATAGAAACAGATGTATAGAGCAGTCTTTTGGACTCTGTGAGAGAGGGCGAGGGTGGGATGATTTGGGATAATGGCACTGAAACATGTATAATGTTATTTGTCAAATGAATCACCAGACCAGGTTCGATGTGTGATACAGGATTCTCGGGGTTGGTGCACTGGCATAACCATGAGCAATGGTTTGAGGAGGGAGGTAGCAGGGGGTTTCAGGATAGGGAACATGTGTACACCCGTGGCAGATCCATGTTAATGTATGGCCAAACCAATACAATATTGTAAAGAAATAGGACTACTATCAGAACAAACACATTTATTTTTAAAATAAATAAAATTGTTTCCATTGTGTGGAGAACAACAGCATTTTTTCAACAATATCTCTAAATAAATTAGAGTTGCAATTTTCTGGGTTCAAGGTGTCTTCATAAGTATGAGCCCTACCTCTTATTACAGAAAGAATACTGGCAAAATGAGCTAGATTAAAGGAGAGCTTTTCAGCAACCAGATCTGAATGAATCAGCCAGAAAGATATCAAGTAATGTAGGGCTTCCCAAACAGTTTACTTAAGATCTTGGGAGCTAGCAATGACTTTGGTCACCTAAATAAAGTTGCTTAAAATTATATTTTGACACATATACATATACACAGCTTTCTATGCATGAGTGTGTGTATTTAAAAAGAGTGCAAGAAATTTTAATTCATATTAGGTATAACGGAAATAAAAAACAAAAAAGCATGTAGAATCACTCAAAATCTAACTGATTGTTGAATATTATGTAAGTTGAAATACTTCAAAATATGTTTTCTTGGCTGCATGTGAAATATGAGGGCTCTGATATCACTCGTCTCTCTCCTTTTAATAAATATATACCAATTTTCAAATGTTTGTCCATGTTAATAACAAAATACAGGTATATAAATATATAAATATATATTATATATATATATAATTTATAAAATAGATGTTTTCATAAAATAAAATATTGACATCAAGCTTAGATTTTAGAATTATTTCCATATCCAGGCTCCATCTCAACAGGAAAGAACGAAAGTTGTTGCTGACTCAATCACTCCAAGAGCCGCTAAACCTGAAAAAGAAACTGAACCTGCACTGAGATTTTGTCACATTTATGATCGAGCTCTAAATCCAACACTTTTTTTTTTTTTTTGACTAAGCAGTCCCTTCTTAAGATTGAAGAGTATGAAAATCGAGAGAGAGAGGTAGGAGGTTGTAGACCTCCTCATGTTCAAAAGTAATTTTAATCAGAGTAGCTAGGAAAGACAGAAACTAAGGAAAATAATCAAGCAATAGAGAATAAAAAGATTTAGCCATTAAGCAAATTCAAGAGTCTAGTTCCTCCTCAAGGGCCATCATGTAGAACGAAATGGCAACTCACTCCAGTGTTTTTGCTTGGAGAATCCTAGGGACTGGGGAGTCTGGTGCGCTGCCATCTCTGGGGTCGCACAAAGTTGGACATGACTGAATTGAATTAGCAGCAGCAGCAAGGACCATCGATAACATTCTGCACAATATCTTGTGAACTGTTTTAGAGATGCTAAAGCCCAGATCAGGCTGAAATTTAAATACACAGTTGGAAGTAGATGGTCGATGATGTGGACTCCAAATATCCTCAGTAATAGGCTATTAGTAAATGTCCCAATATTGATCACAGATCCCATGTTCCTCACTCACTCAGTAATTAAAATATTTCCACTGAAAGTATTTGGGTATTTGGGTCTTTGAAGCACCAGCTGCTAAGACATCTTGCTCGGTCCTACAATAAGCACCCACCTCCCACCCGCCACCAGCACTGAAACCCACAGTCAGTTCATAAATGTTTTTTGCACAGAAGCAAGTAGACCAAGTTTGCTAGGGTAACAATACTGAATATTAAGAATGTGTGTATAGAAGGATGATAAATCACATTTATTTTAGAAACGAAGTAGATTTATTGATGTGATTTTTAATAATCGTGTATGTGAGACAGGAAAAGAGACACAGATGTATAGAACGGTCTTATGAACTGTGTAGGAGAGTAGGAGGATGGGATGACTTAGGAGAATGGTATTGAAACACTTATAAAATCATATATGAAACGAATCACCAGCATAGGTTCAATGCATGATACTGGATGCTTGGGGCTGGTGCACTGGGACAACACAGAGGATGGTATGGGTTGGGAGGAGGGAAAGGGTTCGGGAAGGGGAACATGTGTATACTTGTGGCAGATACATGTTGATATATGGCAAAATCTATACAATGATGTAAAGTAATTGACTTCTAGCTAAAATGAACATTAAAGAAGAAGAAGAAAAGAAATCATCCACTAGTCTCTATACCTACATTGTAACCAAGCACCACCCAGGACCCAGTAAGTTCCAGAGCAAGACAAATTCTCCACGCAAATTCTCCAGCAACACAGGAACATAGCCCAGAGCTTCAATATACAGGCTGCCCAAACAGCAAACCCATAAACATCTCAAAACTCACTACTGGACACTTCATTGCACTCCAGAGAAAAGAGATGCAGCTCCACCCACCAGAACATTACACAAGCTTCCCTAACTAGGAAACCTTGACAAACCACTCATTCAACCCCACCTACAGGGAGGAACGTCCACAATAAAGAGGAACCACAAACTGCCAGAAAGAGAAAGGACACCCCAAACAGAGCAATCCAAAAAATAATTAAAAGTACTTTAGGAATGAGATATTGCATGCTTCATGGTTTTGGTTACTATTTGTGTAAGCAGTCTGTATTTTAAGTTGATGCTGAATTAAACACTGGTTGAGCATTACCCTTCAATTGCTAGTAGACCAGTGATTTTGTGATGTCACAGCTTTTTGACTGGGAGGACCTCTGTGATGGTCTAGAGAGTTTCTCTCTGAAGGCTAGCCAAACATCATTTTAAGTTGCAGTGTGTAAAAGCAGATAAATGAGAAAATTATCGGAAGAAATATTTCTCAGTTGGCACATATTTCTTCAGACATTCAAGATGGGCCTCCTAAAGATGAATCCACTTGTTCAGAAACCTCCATTGGATCTTCTTTGTATGATTATACAACTGAGGTCTCAGTTTTGAGAATTATGATAGAAGAATATGCTTTTCAAGCTTTGTCTGAGGATCTTGTGATCAAAAGGCCACACTACCCATATTCTGTCTCTGAAACAGATGATGTGAATGATTTTCTTTCACTCACATTTCCACAAAAAACTTTGGAATATAGTTGAAAGTGATCAGTTTGAATCAATTTGAAGGGATGAGACAGACACATGTATAGTGTTCAATGAAGAACTCTTTAAGAAAGAAGTCTCGGAAAGAAAGGAGCCTTTCAGAATATTTGAAACCAAGAGTATGAAAAGTTTCATTTGACAGGTTAACCTTTATGGATTTAATGAAAACTAACAAACTATTCAAAGATCTGCTTCACTACCTCTCTTCCTGGAAGAAGAAAACATCATCTCTTTTGAATAAGGTATTCCAAAATTTTCACTTATTGGCAATATGTCAGATTAAATCATGTGACCTGGAAAGCATGTTCACATATGTAGCTAAAACAGTATTTAAACGTGAGATAACTAATTACTGAACAAGTTTTATTATTTTGAAGTTGAAAACAGCTGGATGTTAGAATATTGGATGTTTAAAAAGATTTCCTAGTAACTTGAAACCAGATACAAGTTCTGAAGCTACTTAAAGTGATATTTACTCTATATATACAACAGATTTTTAGTTGAGCATATTCTTTCTAACATGTTACCTGTTACAACAACTAACAGAGNCAGAGGTATTTTATTTTATTTTATTGGTTCTATTCAAAGAAAGTGTTTTTATAACTTAGCTTTGTCAGTTTTACCTTGGTTTATAAAGAAACTAAATAATTTAATTCTTTGATTTTAGTTACAGACCTAATATAATCCAAATTTCAAGAGAGGCCATCCCCAACTTTTAGTTAAAATGCAAAGAAGAGTTGGAATTAACAATGTGTCTCCAATGTCTTCATTAGTTCAGGATAACAAGAAGCATGCTAAAGCAAGTGTCAAAAAAGATGATCATAACTCTGAATTTCTTCCAAAAACGAGTGGAGAGAGCACATTTCCTGCCTCCACAAGTTTAAGTGTGCCTTTCATACAAAAGCTTCATACCATCCAGATAGTCAGTAATATAAGCGTCTTGTTTCCATGTGACTTACCTATCCCATTAGCAATATCAGTTAGACAAACAGACCAGATTGTGATAGATCAACCTGATGTTTTTAAAAAGTGGATCATTTTTGATTGGCACTCAGATAGTATCTACACTCAAGTAAATGGCCACGTTGAGGATTTTGCTACTACATCTACTCCACAGAACCACATCGTATCTCCATTACAGAGCAGTTATTCTGGACTGATGGTGGAACACCCTGAACTTCCAGTCAGGCATAGCGATATGTCAGCACATAACAGTCCTTTTCCTAACTTGCAAGAGAGAGGCAACTCATGGTTCTCAGTGCCAACAATCGCTTATACATCTGTCTCCTCTCCTTCAAGTAAATTCATCAATAATAATCATTATATGAAAACCGTGCCAATTAAAACTGACCTATCAAATATGTGTCAGATTATGGAGCCTAAAGAAGACTGAAATTTATGTTCAAAGATGTCAACAAATATCTACAATTCTTGTATTTGAACAATAAATTTACATGTTAATGAGGCTTTAGTTCAATGGTTGGCTATTTTCCTGCACAGCTTTATAAACTCTTCAGTTAAAGAAAATATTCATTATGTATCCTAGGTAAATGACACCTGATATAATATTTGTAAGCAAGAAAATGAGAACAAAGGGAAAAGAGATAATGGATATAAAGTGATTTCTGAAATCATCCCTGCTGAAATGAAGGGGTGTCTAAATTAGGATGTTGTGGGTTAAGGAAGATATGCAAATACAGTTAGAAAAATGAAAATACACAGTATGAACTTCAGTACATTCACATATTATATTCTATTAGTTACTGGTGGAGTCTTAAAAGGTTAGACAGCAGATTGCTTTTATTATAGAAATTCATTCTATTCTTGAAAATATAGATATTGTAGCATGTTCAAAATCTTGATCACAATTATGCCATCACGTGATAACAAAGATAACATGACATAATCAGCACAAGATATGTACTTTACATGTGGTATTCTATAGGGTCATTTTTGCTCTGCTGTCCTGACACGAAGACACCACCCTATCATTCCAAATGCATTTGTATATGTTGCTTGTCTTTTGCCACAGACACAGAATAAATTCCTGGTGGTAGTCACCACCAGGATGCAGCACATCAGCGTGGTTAAAAAGTTCTTGAAATACATGATAGGTTTTCCTTAATAATTTCATTATCTTTCTCTTATACTGTGCTTCTAAAACTACAATCACACAAATTTTCAACCATGCTAAGCCCCTTCTCACAACTTTGTCTCAACTCTTTATTTGGATTGGAAAGAACTTCCGTTTGCCCTCCTAGGAAGGAGAGCACATATATCAAGTCTTCAATGTATCTTTCACATCAGCTGAAACATAGAGCCTGCCAATGACACATTTTAAGTGATTATTGAATTATCAACAAAAAAATGTAGTAACCAATCAAATGCTGTACACATTACTCAACAACATTCTATAACCTGCACTACTATCATAATTCACCTTTCCTATTTACTGAGAAAAATTTCCAAGTTGATAAATATTTATTACATTTACTTGGATGTATGATTTCTCGGGAGACATGTATTCCCATGTTTTGAAGAACATTTCACCTTTTGATGTGATTTTCCTCTTGTGTCATTTTGTTGTGTCAATCAACATATTTGGCATAGTCAAATAGGAGTAGATGCTTTCCTGGAGTTCTCTTGTTTTTGGACGACCCAATGGGTGTTGACAATTTAATCTCAGATTCTCCTGCCTTTTATAAACCCAGCTTGAACATCTGGAAACTCATGGCTCACATTCTGTTGAAGCCTGGCTGGAGGAATTTTGAGCAGTTCTTTGCAACTCTGTGCTGCTGCTACTGCTGCTGCTGCTGCTGCTGCTGCTGCTGCTAAGTCACATCAGTCGTGTCTGACTCTGAGTCACCCCATAGACAGCAGCCCACCAAGCTCTGCTGTCCTTGGGATTCTCCAGGCAAAACACTGCAGTGGGTTGCCATTTCCTTCTCCAATGCATGAAAGTGAGTAGTGAAAGTGGAGTCTGTCTGTTGTATCTGACTCTTCACGACCCCCATGGACTGAAGCCTTCCAGGCTGCTCTATCCTTGGGATTTTCCAGGCAAGAGTACTGGTGTGGGTTGTCATTGCCTTCTGTGCAACTGTGTGGGATGTGTGCAATTAAGAGATTTTGTAGACATTCTTTGGATTGCCTTTCTTTGTGGTTGCAATGAAAACTACCACAGATGAGTCTCCCAAATTTGCTGGCATATGGAGGGCAGCATACTCACAGCATCTTCTTTTATAATTTGAAATATCTCAACTGAATTCCATCACCTCCACGAGCTTTGTTTGTAAGTATGTTTCCTAAGCCCCCGTACACTTTGTATTATAGGACATTGGAACCTAGGTGAATGATTGCACCATTGTGTTTAACTCAGTCACGAAGATCCTTTGGGCATAATTTCCTCTGTTTATTCTTCCCACCTCTTCTTAACAGCTTCTGCCTCTGTTACTTCCATACCATTTCTGTCCTTTATTGTGCCCATCTTTGCATGAAATTTTCCCTTGGTATCTTTGATTTTCTTGACGACATCAATAAGCTTTCAATTCTATTTATTTCCTTTATTTATTGGCTTTGATAAATGTGGAAGGTTATCTCTTTTTACTATTATTTAGGCCTCTGCATCCAAATGTTTATAGTTTTCCTTTCTCCTTTTTTTTAGCTTCACTCCTCTTTTCAGCTCCTTTTGAGGCCTGGTAACTTTACTATTTTGCATTTCTTTTCCATGCAGATTTTCTTGATCACTGCTTCCTATACAGTCTCACAAACCTCCATCCATAGGTCTCCAGGCACTCATCTATCAGATAGATTCCCCTGTATCTATTTATTGCTTCCACCATAAAATCATAAGGGTTTTGATTTTAAATGTGTAAAATATATTAATTTCCTATTTCATCTAGAGAAATCTTCACCCAGATTTTCATCAAAGAAATACAGAAAACTCTACATGTTATTCAGGAAATACATGAAATATAGTTGTTTGGTGTTTGCCGTTTAGCTCAGACCTTAATTTTTGAATCATGTAAAATTATCTTTCTTGTGTATGAATCTGGAAAGTGTTTCACATGTGAAAATTTGAGAATTCATATTGCATATGAGACCACTTCTCCCCAGATTGTCAGATGTGAAAGAGACAGAATTTCAAAACTCATATCTGAAGACTTTAATTCAAACTTTCTTGATGGAAATATAGAGAATTTCATAACTCATGCATGAAATCTGTGGGCAAATTCTGTATTTATTATAGGAAAATTAACACAGGTTTGTTCGTTTGTTTGTTTATTTCCCAAATGTTGGACAGTATTCAGTATTTCATGAAGGAAAGACTTCACAAATGTTTTCAAATTACAAATGTGAAAAAATTCCATGTTTCCTGTGACCGTGTTGGGATATGTGACATAGTTTTTTTTTATTATTTCCTTTCAAAGAATCTGAATCCATATTTTCATAATTCTAATGTAAAAATGTCCCCATTTTCTGCAGAGTATTTTGTGTCCATACTTTCACGTATGATATACAGAGAATTCTGTATTTTAATTTGGAAATGCTTTCTCCAGATTTGTATGTGTGAATAATAGAGATTTTTATGTTTCACATCCTGAAATCTGCATCTAGAGTTTCATATGTGAAACTGATAATTTCATCTTTTATGTAGGACTCTCTCATTTCAGATGTCTACACATGAAAAAGATAATACTTTCATCAAGAAGAACCTCACTATTTTTCTTCTGTCATTATGGTGTTATCATTAAGATTACTAAGATAACTTTGTTTCTAACATCAATTTTGTTTTTAACTTTAGCTTCATCCAGATGTTCCTTTTTTATCGTATTCTCTGCACAAAAGTCAAACAAGCAGGACAACAATACAAAGCTTTCAGTTGTTCCTTTCCCAATTTTGATTCAATTCATTGCCCCGTTTTCAATTCTAACTGCTGCACCTTCACTAGCATACACGTTTCCTAAGAGACAAATAAGGTATTCTTGTATGCTTATCTCTAAAGATTTTACAAAAAAAATTGTGTGTGTGTGGGATTTGCAGTGTCCAAGTCATTAGCACAGACAGTTAAGTAAATATAGATGACTGTATGCTATATCGTTGCTTATTATAAGATACAAATATCAACTCATGTGTACATCTTATGATTAAATAATTAACTACACATTCCTGTGTTTGTTGGTTTTGTTGTTTTATTTGTTGGTCATTGTTGCTGTTGCCATTTTCTCTCTTTTTCAAGTAGTCAAGTACCAACTGGTAATTTCCCATTAACTTGCCATCTTATTCTACACGAATTAAATTATGCTTATGGCAGTCTCTGACCTTTGATAGCCACTAAATGGAGTTATAATTCAAGATCAGAAATCTGTCATCTGTAATCTGGGAAAATGTCAGGAACATCAAAAAATAGCTAGATATATCCAAGTGCTGACTTTTTGAGCACAATTATGCTATTACATCTTATGTGAGAAGTTCTGTATTTCTTCATACCAATGACAATTACTCATTAAGAGAAGTTCCGAAGGGGGAAAGAAAAACAACAAAAACACAATACGCTTGATTGCATGTTGGAGGTTAAAGTAGTACCAGTTACATGTGTATCTAAGCAACGTCCCATCAAACAGATTAATTCATGACAACTAATATTTCCTGTTTTACTGACAAGGAAAAAAAAAGAATAGAGATTTCCAGGAAAAACTGAGTTCCAAGAAGGCAGAATTGTAGGCAGATGTGAAATGCAACTCTCTCAATGAATGGACCACAAATAATACTACTACATGGACAAGAGTTCTCCTGTAGCATCAGATAAATACTAGCAGAAGACCCTGGTCATTAGCGTGTCCCATGTGGGTTCCAGATATATCTGTGTAGAAAGGAATAAGAGGAAGCAAGACAAAGCCTGTGCCTTGTGGAGGAAGATGGAGATGAAGGGAAGAAATTTCCAGAATGAGTCAAGGTCCTTCACTAAAGGGTAAATTACTTTGGACTGAAAGGAAACAATGTAAAACAGCTGATGAAATATAGTTTGGATAGAGCGAGAGTCTCACAGACAATGTGTGTCATGGCCCTGTAAGGCTCCAATTGCAATGCAGCTCTGGCAGTGTATTTGCGGTCCAGAAGCCAGAAGGCAGGATTTAGAGAGCCATTCTGGGAGAGGACTGTTGTTGACTGTGTGGAGATGGCCTGATGGCTCATGTATGTGTATTTGTGTTGCAGGGAATGCCTTCTGAGAATTCCCAAACTGTCAAAGAGGGAGGACCTTACTGCATTGTCACATACAGGAGGTAGAGATACCTTGGCAGAACCTCACCTTCCCACCTGTAAACACCTACAACAAGACAATAGAGAAAGTCCAGCAGAAGTACCTCTCATGCTCCTGCAAAGACAGGCTAGAAAATGATCCCATTAAGGCCAAATCTCTTCTGCCTATGGCTGCTGGTTTCTATTCATAATTGGCACCACCATTGTTCCAGCATTCCAAGTAGCTGTACAATCTCCTGTGAGCATCACGGCAGATCCCAATGTGCCACAAGTGTTCAGGGAAGACTCCTTTGGGGACTACATGTGAGGAAGGATGAAAATTACACCTGAGACCCAGGGACAGTCATTAAGGAAAAGGGTTGAAAATCTTCCAACCAGTTGAGCATCCTGCAGATTAAATACACAGGATTAATGACACAGACCCTGTATGTATGGAATACATCAATAGATGAGAAGAGGTCAAAAAAAAAATTCCCAGGCTATGGCAGCTATAAGAATACACAGGAATTACACCAGTTTTGAGTCTGAAGTGTCCTTAGAGAGATCCAGAGCCAGTCCTCTCCATCTTTGGGGAATTTCCCAAAGAGGTGTAGTTGTCCTCTGGTGTTGGGAGCCACGTTAGGCATTACTGACTAAGTGGAGGCACAACCCCCATCCCCCTCTCCTCATTTTGCAGCCACGAATCCCCAGATGAAGGAGTTAGGCCTTCTAATTCTGACTTATCTTTTCCTCACCTCAGGTGAGTTCATTAAAAAGGAATATTAAGTTGCTTATTGTTCTTGAGTGGGGCATGAGAAGGCACAAAGCCTTCTGCAGCATTGCTCAGAAAATAATTCATAAAGTTAAACACTGACATTTGTTCAAGGACTTTTACAAAAAAGAGTTCC
>SJYE01018370.1:121308-157688 GCA_006408755.1 Eudorcas thomsonii | reverse complement strand
ACGAACCGGCGCCTCCGCTTACCATTTGCGCACTTTCTCGATAGCCGCCATGACCCTCTTGATATCATCTTTGGCCCGGCTCCTGGTCTCGGCTCGAACCGACCTGCCCGACATGGTTCTGGCGGGGAGAGAGAGGCTGGGGGAGCGCGCCCGCCGGGTCCTGCTCGCGCTCCGCGGCGGCCACACTCGCGCCCGCCCGCCCGCTCACTCACTCACACACGGACACACACACACACACACACTCGCACACATACACACACACACAAAGCCTGGTGCCGCCGCGCGCCCAGGGCCCAGTGCGCAAGCGCCGGGCGGCAGCTGCACCAAGCAGGGGGAGCAGCGCCGCCGCGGCCGCCGCCAGTGCGGCCTCCGGGCGCCGCAGCCGTGGAGCAGCGCCGGCAGCCTCTCCGCCCACCCGGGGGAGGCGCCCGCGACCCCCGCTCCCCGGGGAGGTGGCGAGGGGCTCCTGGCTATCCCCAGCTCCGGGCACGCGGGGTCGTGGGGGAGGCGGGCCCGGGCGGAGGTGCGCGCGGACACTTACTCGGAGGCCGCAGGTGCCGAGGGGTCCCCCGTGGAGAGCGGGCCGGCTGGCCGGCCGGCCGTGGAGGGGACACATTCCTGGGGACCCGGCGCGGCTACCCGTTCGCGGCCCCGGGTGTGTGGCAGCGGCTGCAATAATGCAAGTTTCCTGTGGGGCTCCCGACTTCTCAGAGTTGAAGGCGCCGATTCGGGACGCGAGGTGCTCTTGGAAAGAGTTGAGAAACGCGGACCTCTGCTGGCCTTATGCCCGGTTTAAATACGCGAGCTAGGACGTCGCTTCCCTGTCTTTCGTCCTTTTGGAAAACTAGGGTGGGAGGAAAGGAGCTTGGGGTGACTACGAGAAACATTTGACCTTGCTTCTTAAATGGCTTTCGGCGCAGGAAAAGCTCGATGATTATTTATCAGCATTTCAAGAAGGGCTCTTAGACATTGCCTCTAGTGATAAGTTGGCCTCATCATAAATAAGGGAAGCCGGCCCACGCTGGAGTTTCTGTCCTAAACCAGATTTGAGCTTAAGCCACACCTGATGTAAGTTCCAGGCTCAGCCCAGCTGCTGCTACCGCACAAATGTCCCTGGCAGGTAAAGTAGACTGGCCGGCTACGAGGAGGACTTCTGGGATGGTGTCTTCCCCGCGGGGCCTCAAGACAGCTCTGCACCAATCTCCAATTACCTGGATAAGCCATCCTTGTGTTCAGCTGCAGCTAAACTGGTATTGAACAGAGCGGGTTCGTGCCTAGATGGATGTTCCGGAAAGAGAATGACCCCTGTCAGTAAACCCAGTGCCTTGGAGATCAACTAGTCCAACAAGCTGTGAGCTGGATGTGTGACTACCACTCATTCTTAAACCAAGCCCTTTGCCCCAAGGTTTTGGTGTGGGGGAGAAAATTTTATGGCGCTATGGAGTGGAAGCTCCACTGAAGGCCTTTTCCTAGGCATGTCCTTTTACCATCCTGAACTCCACGTTCCTAATGTGAGGACTACATGGGAAAGCATGTCATAGCAAGTCATAAAACACAGGTCCATATCACTGGTGCTCTGACTTACCTGGCCAGCAGATACATCCTTAAAGTTACACATAACATTTAAAAACATACATTTGAGTCAAAAGTAGAAGATATACTTTAAAATCCAAATACTGAATGATGAATGGACACGTGCATATTTAATACAGTGGGATATTATTCAGTCATTAAAAAGGAATGAAGTACTGATACATGCCACAGAGTGGATGAACTTTGAAAACATCCTAAGTGAAAGAAGCCAGTCACAAAAGGACAAATATTGTATGATTCCACTTACATGAGTTATCTGAGCTTGGCAAATCCATAGAGACAGAAACCAGATTTGTGGTTGCCAGGGACTGTGGGGAGTGGGGAATTTGAAGTGACTTCAAATGCATATGGAGTTTCCTTTCTGGGGATGGAGGATTGATGAAAAAAAGCTCTGAAAGAAGATAATGGTGACTGTGAATGTGCTTTATGCCACTGAATTGTATACTTTTAAATTGTTACAGTGTTTGGTGAGGTTTTTTGGTGTTTTTTTTTTTTTTTCCCCTGTACCACTCAGCTTGCAGGATCTTAAATCCCCCACCAAGGATCAAACCTAGGCCCTTGGCAGTGAAAGCACTGAGTCGTAACCACTGGACTGCCAAGGAGGGTCCACAGTGGTCCATTTTATGTTATGTGCATTTGACCACAATTAAAAAAAAAATCTAAATATCCAGCTTCTATAGACATGTCAGATCTGCAAACTGGGCACCCCCATCCACATCAGCTGGAGCTGAGGAGCCCCGTATCCTTTGGTTATAGCTCCCAGGTCACCAATGTGTCACCTAGTCACTGTACTCATTTGTGTTACCACATGGCCCCTGAAGGCATGTATGTTTTTCATCTCCGATTAAACTACAAAGCTCTCTACAAATGTTCTTTATAAATCTAGTGTGGCACTTTTTATAGTTTCCTGTCTCCTGCAGATATTTTTACACTTCTTCCTTTCAACAAAGCACAGTTATTTAATAGTCTGTGTCTGACCATTGATATTTGAAGTTTCTGAGAGTCTGTTTCTGCTAGTTCTTACTCATGGTGTCCTATTTCCTTGTGATCTGCCTGATTTTCTTTGACCTTGCTGGACACTGTATTTCCACATTCATTTATAGGGATAATTGGAGGCCTAGAATGAAGCTACCTTTGTCTCCAGATACTTTATATTTGCTTCTGCCAGGCTCCTGAGGACACTGCTAGTGCACAATGACCAACATCCAAGGTCGGGGGCTTCCCTGGTGGTCCAGTGGCTAAGACTCCAAAGGAACTAGATCCCACATGCCGCAAGTAAGAGTTAGCATGCTGCAACTAACAAAAAAGATCCCCCATGCTGCAACAAAGATTGAAGATTGCATGTGTCTCAACTAAGAACTCATGCAGCCAAATAAATAAATATTTGACATCCAAATTCAGGGCTGGTGGGTCCCTGGACCCCCAGGTGATACTAATACAGGTTGCCTAAGTGATGAGACTGATTGTCTTATTGTACCCAGGGTGGGGTCAGTGCTGATAGGCCTACACATCCCAACTCTGTGTTCAGTGACCTCATGTCAATAGTTTGAAATCACATTTACACTACAGAATTGGCAAGTGCTATAGACAGCGGTGACTATGATGGCATCATAGTTAACAAAAGAGTCCAAAATGCAATCTCAAAACGACAGAATGATCTCTGTTCATTTCCAAAGCAAACCATTCAATATCACAGTAATCTAAGTCTATACCCCAACCAGTACTGCTGAAGAAGCAAAAGTTGAATGGTTCTGTGAAGACCTACAAGACCTTCTAGAACTAACACCCAAAAAAGATGTCCTTTTCATTATAGGGGACTGGAATGCAAAAGTACGAAGTCAAGAAATACCTGAGGTAACAGACAAATTTGGCCTTGGAGTACAGAATGAAGCAGGGCAAAGACTAAGAGAGTTTTGCCAAGAGAATGCACTGGTCATAGCAAAACACACTCTTCCAACAACACAAGAGAAGACTCTACACATGGACATTGCCAGATGGTCAACACCGAAATCAGATTGATTATATTCTTTGCAACCAAAGATGGAGAAGCTCTGTACAGTCAGCAAAAACAAGACTGGGACCTGATTGTGGCTCAGATCATGAACTCCTCATTGCCAAATTCAGACTTAAATTGAAGAAAGTAGGGAAAACCACTAGACCATTCAGGTATGACCTAAATCAAATCCCTTATGGTTATACAATGGAAGTGAGAAATAGATTCACGGGATTAGATCTGATAGACTGCCTGAAGAACTATGGATGGAGGTTTGTGACACTGTACAGGAGACAGGGATCAAGACTATCCTCAAGAAAAAGAAATGCAAAAAGGCAAAATGGTTGTCTGAGGAGGCCTCACAAATAGCTGTGAAGAGAAGAGATGTGAAAGGCCAAGGAGAAAAGGAAATATATACCCATTTGAATGCAGAGTTCCAAAGAATAGCAAGAAGAGAGAAAGCCTTCCTCAATGATCAATGCAAAGAAATAGAGGAAAACAACAGAATGGGGAAGACTAGAGATCTCTTCAAGAAAATTAGAGATACCAAGGGAACATTTCATGCAAAGTGGGCTCAAAGGACAGAAATGGTATAGACCTAAAAGAAGCAGAAGATATTAAGAAAAGGTGGCAAGAATACACAGAAGAACTATACAAAAAAAGATCTTTATGACCCAGATAATCAGGATGGTGTGATCACTCACCTAGAGCCAGACATCCTGGAATGTCAAGTGGGCCTTAGGAAGCATCACTACGAACAAAGCTAGTGGAGATGATGGAATTCCAGCTGAGCTATTTCAAATCCTAAAAGATGATGCTGTGAAAGTGCTGCACTCAGTATGCCAGCAAATTTGGAAAACTCAGCAGTGGCCACAGGACTGGAAAAGGTCAGTTTTCATTCCAATCCCAAAGAAAGGCAATGCCAAAGAATGTTCAAACTACCACACAATTGTATTCATCTCACACACTACCAAAGTAATGCTAAAAATTATCCAAACTAGGCTTCAACAGTATGTGAACTGTGAACTTCCAGATGTTCAAGCTCGAGTTAGAAAAGGCAGAGGAACCAGAGATCAAATTGCCAACATCCGCTGGATCATCGAAAAAGCAAGAGAGTTCCAGAAAAACATCTACTTCTGCTTTATTGACTATGCCAAAGCCTTTGACTGTGTGGATCACAACAAACTTGTTGAAAATTCTTCAAGAGATGGGAATACCAGACCACCTGACCTGCCTCCTGAGAAATCTGTATGCAGATCAAGAAGCAACAGAACCAGACATGGAACATTGGACTGGTTCCAAATTGGGAAAGGAGTCCGTCAAGGCTGTATGTTCTTACCCTGCTTATTTAACTTATATGCAGAGTACGTCATGAGAAATGCTGGGCTGGATGAAGCACAAACTGGAATCAAGATTGCTGTGAGAAATATCAATAACCTCAGATATGCAGATGACACCACCCTTATGGCAGAAAACGAAGAGGAACTGAAGAGCCTCTTGATGAAAGTGAAAGAGGAGGGTGAAAAAGCTGGCTTAAAACTCAGCATTCAAAAAACAAAGATCATGGCATCTGGTCCCATCACTTCATGGCAAACAGATGGGGAAAGAATGGAAACAGTGACAGACTTTATTTTCTTGGGCTCCAAAATCACTGCAAATGGTGACTGCAGCCATGAAATTAAAAGCTGCTTGCTCCTTGGAAGAAAAGTTATGACCCATCTAGACAGCATATTAAAAAGCAGAGACATTACTTTGCCAACAAAGGTCCATCTAGTCAAAGCTATGGTTTTTCCAGTAGTCATGTATGGATATGAGAGTTGGGCCATAAAGAAAGCTGAGCACTAAAGAATTGATTCTTTTGAACTGTGGTGTTGGATAAGACTCTTGAGAGTCCCTTGGACTGCAAGGAGATCAAACCAGTCCATCCTAAAAGAGATCAACCCTGAACATACACTAGAAGGACTGATGCTGAAGCTGAAGCTCCAATACTTTGGTTCACCTGATGTGAAGAGCCAACTCACTGGGAAAAACTCTGAAGCTGGGAAAGATTGAGGGCAGGAGCAGAAGGTGGAGACAAAAGATGAGATGGTTGGATGGCATCACTGACTCAATGAACATGATATGAGCAAACTCCAGGAGACAGTGAAGGACAGGGAGGCCTGGCATGCTGCAGTCCATTGGGTTGCAAAATGTCAGACACGACTGAACAACAAAATAACGTATCAGGACCCTTCCCCAGCAAGCCAAGAGGTGGTGATAAACATCTGCCAGGGCACCGTGGATGAAGCCCATTGTTGTGGGCATTCTAATAAGCCTGCATTATTGTGGGCAAAGTCTCATCTCCCTACTATGTGGATCCTGGACTTCGATTTCTGATCTCAAAAAAGCATTCACACTAAAGTTCAAATATGCTACGCTTGGCAAATATCTACAGGCTTCAAGTGGCCTCTTTGCTGGATTAGTTTTTAGGATTCTTTTTTTCCTTGAGTTTCGCCTAGTCCTTACTATCTTGTCAGCTTTTAGGATGTTTTAAAATATGTTTTCTAGCATTTTTAGTTGCTTTCAGCTTGAGTGTGAGTCTGAATAACTAAGTATCAGGGCTGGAAGTCAAGCTCTCACTGAATGTTTGTGATTATTTCAGACACATTGAAAGAGTGACTGTTAGGTTCCAGAAGTGAGTTATTTAGCCATGACTTGTGTTTTGACTTTTCTGTGCCTCATCTGTAAAATGGGGATGAAAATAAGACTTGCCTTATAAAAAACAGTATTTGTCAAGGAAGGAGGGTGGGATAAACTAGGAGTTTGGGATTATCGTATACACGTACGTTCGTGCCTGCTCACTTGTGCCTGACTCTTTGTGACCCCATGGACTGTAGCCTGCCTGGCTCCTCTGTCTATGAAATTTTCCAGGCAAGAATATTGAGGTGGGTTGCCATCTCCTACTACATGGGATCTTCCTGACCCAGGGATCGAACCTGCAGAAAAGGACACTACCATCCCGCAGTCAGTCTGCAGAACTGGCAAGTGGATTCTTTACCGCTGCGTCACCTGGGAAGCCCAACATATACATACTGCTATATATATAAAATAGATAACCAATGAGTACCTACTGTATAGCACAGAGAACTACACTCAATATTTTGTAATAATCTATAAGGTAAAAGAATATACACACACATATATCCATACACACATATAACTGAATCATTTGGCGTGTACACCTGAAACTAACATGACACTGTTAATCAACTACACTTCAATTGAAAAACATACCAAACAAACAAACAGTATTTGTCAAGAATTCAGAACAGTGCTTGGCACACTGTAAGTGCTAGATACCAAAATGCATGCTAAGTCACTTCAGTCTTGTCCGACTCTTTGCAACCCTATGGACTGTAGCCTGCCAGGCTCCTCTGTCCATGGGATTCTCCAGGCAAGAATACTGGAGTGAGTTGCTGTAGCCCTCCTCCAGGGGATCTTCCCCAAAGTCCAAAAAGTATTTGTTAAATACCACCCTCTGTGATCTTCGCATCAGTATGCCCCATGCTGGGAACCGAAGTCAAACTACTTTCCTAGGACTGGTAAATTCAACTTTTACTTCACTCCTCCCCCTGAGATGAAGGCTCATTCACCAAGGGGTGGGGGAAGGATAAGAACACAGATGGAGATGTGACTGTGAGGAAGATGCAGACCCAGCCCTGGCGTTTCTGGGTCCTTGCC
Organism: Eudorcas thomsonii; assembly: GCA_006408755.1. Lineage (NCBI taxonomy): Eukaryota > Metazoa > Chordata > Mammalia > Artiodactyla > Bovidae > Eudorcas > Eudorcas thomsonii. The sequence goes on along the minus strand of SJYE01018370.1, from coordinate 150,382 downwards.
TAGCAACTTGCAACCGAGTACTGTTTTCATAAACAGAGGAGCTTTGGTGTTTGGGGAACATCATTAGCAAGGCCCAGTCAAGGGGGGGAACTTTGAAGGGAACACTCTAACCACAGGATGAAATGCAGCCCCTTCCTCAGAGACAGAGACAGAAAGGATGAGCTACAGGGTTGGAAGCCTCCCTCCTTGTGCAAAAAAGGATACTATCGTCCCGCAGTCAGTCTGCAGAGTTCCAGCCAGAGTCCCTCTCTCCTGTGCCTCTGGTCTGTGCTCCCCACTCCATAGTCATCAGAATGTGGACAGTTGTAAATCAGCCCCCTGTGAGTGCTCTCAGGACCCTCCTGTCCCTCCCTATCCAGAGAGGATTGGCAAACATTCACCAGCAAGCCATTGGTGGAGCCCTGTGTGGTCCTAGTTCATTGTAGGGAAGGTCTCCCGGACAATGTGGGCCTGATGATAAATTTCAGAGACTGGGCCAGTAAAAATTTGCGGGGCAGCCACTGATGGTCCAGTGGCTCAGACTCTGCACTTCCAACAGGGGGCCTAGATTCGATCACTGGTCAGGGAACTAGATCCCACATGCCACAACTAAGAATTTACATGCTGCAACTAAATATCCTGCATGCCACAGCTAAGACCCGGAGCAGCCAAATAAATAAATACATATTAAAAAAATTTTTTTTGATAAACCAAATATTCCAAATTGCTTCTATGCCTACTTTTTCTTGCCTATAAACTACAACTCTAAAAATGGTTCCCAGCTCAAATACGAATAGATTGGCAAGCTGCCAGACTAAAAGTTAGGCCACTTGAGGCCATATTCGAACAGAGAGATAGTAGATATAAAGTGCTTCAGAAGACGGATGTGTTCAAAGGTGAGATGGTGTAACACAGCCGCTCTTCTAACAATGAATGATTAAACACGGAATGTCTGGTCATGACCCAGTGACCCGGAGCAGAGTTGGAATCCATCTACCGATGCGCTTGGTGAGCTCTTAAGTCAGGAATCCAGATGGCTGCCCAAATGTCTTCTCTCTTGCTCCCACACATGCGTCATTTTGGCTGCCTCTGGAAACCTTTCCTAGTTCCGGGTGAACTTTTAGGGATGGAGGCTGCTCCCTACTATAGAAGCTGGGGGGTGGGGGCCATTTCACTCTTCTACCTGGGAGTTCTAGGTCCTGGGCATGGGACCTAACCTTGATCTAGTAGGTGGATGGTCTAGTCTTTTTTTTTTTTTTTACTGACGTATAGTTGATTTATTACAGTATTATGTAAGTTTCAGGGGGTACAATGTAGACATTGGTTCCCTTTTCTCCCCACCTTCACCAACATTTGTTACTTATGGCCTTTTGGATGATAGCCATCTGACAGGTGTGAGGTGATATAGCTCTTTGTGGTTTTGATTTGCATTTCCCTGATGATCAGTGATGTCAAGCATCTTTTTATGTGCCTGTTGACCATCTGTATGTCTTCTTTAGAAAAATGTCTATTCGGGTCTTCTGCCCATTTTTCAAGTGGGTTGCCTGTTGATTTTTTTTATATAATAGCTTTATTGAGACATAATTAACATACCATAAAATTCACCCTTTAAAGTTTTTTTTAGTATAGTCACAGAGTTGTGAAACCATCATCACAATCAATTTTAGAGCATCCTTGTTATCCAGAAAAGAAACCCTCTGCCCATGCACTGTCATTCTTTCTACCCCTCGCCTTAGGTGACTGAGGGTTTATTTCCTGTTTCTATGGATTTGCCTCCACTGGACATTTCATGTAAGTGGAATCATATAATATGCATCATTTTGGGTCTGACTTCTTTTTCTCAGCATATTTACATCCATGTGGTAGCATGTATTAATACTTCATTCTTTTTACGGCCAAGTAATATTCCATTATGTGGATTTACCACATTCATTGATGGACATTGGGTTGTTTCTACTTTTTTGGCTACTATGAATAATGCTGTGATGATTAGTATACAAGTTTTTGTGCAGGTGTGTATTTTCATTTCTCCCAGCTACATACCAGTTCACCAGAGGGGAATTGCTGGGTCATATGGTAACTCTATGTTTAACATGTGGAGAAACTGCCAGTCTGTCTTCCAAAGCACCGTTTTACATTCCCACCAGCAGTATAAGAGGGTTCCAGTTTATCTACATCCTCACCAACACTTGTTACTGTGTTTTCATTTCTTTTTCATTTTAGTCTTGTGGAGGTAAAAGGGTATCTCACTGTGGTTTTGACTTGGAATTTCGAGGGCATATGGGGCAGTGGAGAAATGGCTTACAGCAGAAATGGCCACTGGAGAGCCTGAGGTATGGGAGGCACTGAGCTCTCAGTGGCGCCGCTGGCATCCCGGCTGTGGATGCTTCCTGGCCATTTACTGAGCTGGCTTCTCCAGTCTCTCCACTGAGCCTATGGTCCTCAAATAATGTCACTTTCCACTGAAGCTAACCAGAGCCAATTTCTATTGCTCCAAACCCAGGGTTATGATTGATACTATCTTTGATTAACATTTAACTTTGTCTTCATACTTACTTCTCCTGAGTGCCTTTTCTCTCGTTGCAGTCCTTCACTTCTCCCCAGAGTACCGTAATAGTCTCCTTGCTGTGGTCTTTTTCCCCAGACAACCCCTCTTGCCCATCACCTGACTGTAGGCCCCTGACATGCAAGTTCTCTCCCTTCCCTTTAACATCAAGTTTAACCTCCTTGCTTTGGCACACAAGGCCATCCATGTGACCACTGTCTTCCCTGAGTTGCTCTCCTGCCACTTCCCCCAGGCACCACTCAGATAGGCTTAGAGCGAGTGCCACCTTTATGTAACTTCTCCACCTCTCCCTGGTCGCCTCCTCCTGCTCCTCCTCCTTCCCACCCTATCTGCTCTGGATGCCCCTATGTCATATCACAAAACACTGTAATTATTATTGACATATCTGTTTCCCTCACTATGATGTAACCTTCCAAAGGGGAAGAGCCAGTGCTTCCTGACACATTTTATCTCTGGGCTTAGCATGCTGCAGGGCACACACAGTTAAACTGAGGTCGCTGTTAGAGGATTTGGCACCAGTTTCTGCTATTCTGTCCTCTCTCCTAGAACACTGAAAAGGTGGAGGGGATCCACAGCACACGGAGGGAGAGGTAAGTGGCTAGCATCTGGTGAAGCTTCACTGTATGCTGGGCTCCTTTGGGATACCACCAGTGACTCGGGGGAACGTGACTTAGGGGAATGTGACTTGGGGGAATGTGGAGTTAGACCTGACTGCAAGAACGGACAATAAGATCACGGAGAAAACTGTGTCTTTTTAAAATGTTGAAATTCCTGGGGGAAAACTAACAAGGATGAATTGATGCTGACTAAGGGCTTAAGGATTATGGGGCTGAAACCCACTGTGAACTTTTGCACGTGTCTACTGTCATGTGAAATAACATACCAGCTTCAGGGCAGCTCCACCTGTGACTTCTCTACGGTCTTTCCTGGGATCCTGAGGGGCAGCCTATCCTATATCAAGACTTTCTGAAAGTGAAGGAGTGAGAATGGCCAGATCATCCCCTTAAATATGCGGCCCCCTCCCTCCCTCCCTCCTGCCCACATGAAAACATCCCTATCTGGACTTGGGAGGAAGGACCATGCCACAGTGGTACTGACGGAATGAGAGATGGTTCTAGACTTCTGTGTACCTCGCCTTGAGCCTGTGTCCCTTTCTAGGGTCTGACCACACAAACCTTTGGCTCACTGAATGCGTCTGGCCTTGGTGTGTCAGAGGATTCCAAGAGACTGCTGGCCCAGCCTCCCTTGTGTGCACGTTTAAGGCAACCAAGATACGTTTATTGAAAGTAAGAAATTAAGTTTGGAGCAAACAATATCAACTGAAGCACAGACTTCCTCTGGGTTTCACCGGTTCTTGCTAACATCCTTTTTTTTTTTTTTTCCTGATCCAGAAAACCAGGATCCTGCTTCACATTTCGTCATCGTCTCCCTTTAGTCTCCTTTGACCTGTGACAGTTTCTGAGTCTTTTCATGTTTGTCATGACCTGGGCTTTATTTTTTTTTGGCTGTGCTGGGTCTTTGTTGCAGCACGTAGACTCTCTAGTTGGGATGTGCAGGCTTAGCTGCCCCACGGCACAAGACATCTTAGTTCTCCAACCGGGGATCAAACCCGCATCCCCTGTGTCAGAAGGCAGATTCTTAACCACTGGACCACCATGGGAAGTGCCATGACCTGGGCATTTTTGATGAGTACTAGTCAGGTGTTTTGTATAGATTTGTCATATTTGTAAAAATCTGTTGGATTCATCCTGGCCGATGAGGTGTAGGAAACTCCAGCCTGTGGGATGGATCTGGGCTGCCGTGTCTGTGTGGTCTGCAAGCTAAGAATAGTTTTCACAGTTATTTGTTTTTGTTTGTTTGTTTGTTTGGGCCACCAGGCAAGTGGGATCTTAGTGCCCCAATCAGGGATGGAACTGCAACCCTGCTGCAGTGGAAGCACGGAGTCTTAACCACTGGACCACCAGGGAAGTCCCAGTTTTCACATTTTTAAGTGGTTGAAAAAGTATCAAAAGAAGATGACTTCATGATATGTGGAAGTTCTCATGAAATCCACATTAATTTCAGCATCCATACGTAAAGTTTGATTGGAATGGGGCCACGCTCATTCTTCTCTGGACCAAAGTTCTGTGTGGCTGCGTTTGTGTTCCAGCAGCCGAGCTGAAGTGTCCGACAGCCCACTGGGTCCACAGATCCCCACTGTTTACTCTCTGGCCCTTTCCAGAGAGTCTGCTGACCCTGATGCGGATGGCCTGTGGGGGCCGGATTCACTTTGATTCAGAAACTAAGTCAGCTATTAAAAGAGCACTGAAGCTTCATGCTCATTCATCCAATTGTTCTGCAAATATTTATTGAGGGCCCTTTGTCAAAGCTTGCAGAGACCCTTATTTGAGCAAGTGTTAACTGGTGCTAAGACCCTGGAGTTGGAAGAGATTAATTCTCATCAGACATCTTCCCAAGTCTCAGGCACAGTTTCTGCCAGCAGCAATAATAGCTGCCGTCCTATTTTGAGCACTACCTTATGCCAGGAACACTTTATTTGCAATATCTCTTTTAATCCTCACCACCACCCCAGGAATTGTTCCAGGAGGAAACTGAGGTTTAAGAGATTAGCCACACCCGAGGGCACACAGGGTGCTACTCAGTGGCAGAGGCAGGACTAGCCCAGCCTGGCCTGTGGGGCCAGTGCTGTGTAAACAGAATGCTCACCCCGCACCGGAGGGGCCCGGGGTTTTGGAGGAGAGACAGGGGNAGGAGAGACAGGGGGGAGCGGGGAGGGGGGGGTGGGGAGGCTCTGAGTGGTGCCTGGATGACTATGCCTTTTCCACCTCCAGAACTCTGGAAGCAACAGGCCAGGATGCAGAGGCCAGTAGCCAGAGGCCCATGTGATATGCTATTATCTTTTCAAAAGCGCATCACATGGTGCTTTCAGAGCACCACATGGTGCTTTCTGGTATCCAGCGTGTGTCCCCACGTCTTGAGGTACAAGCCCAGTGAAACTGTTTGCCATCTCTCCTTCCTCCTTTTCTGATGTCCCTGCTGTGCCAGCCACCCGGTTGGGAGAGTCTGGGTTCTCTGCTCACTTGGCAGGAAGGTGGCCCCCGCTTCCTCCCCTGGCCTGGGGCACTGGGACCCTGCTTCTCCACTGCCTGTGTGGCCAGATGGTGGGCCTGAGGGGGATGGAGGTGCAGATGCCCGCGGGGGGCCAGAAGGTACGCGTGAGCTGCTCTTCTTCCTCCTCAGACAGGCTGAGAGACACCCCAAGAAAAGCAGCAGCAGGAGCTCCTCTGGCCAGGCTGTTGACATGGATCCTGCTGCCCCTGGCTACTTGGGCCTTCCTGGGTGAACAGCCGCCCTAACCCTAACCCTTACCCTATGTGTGTGTGCTCAGTCGTGTCTATTTGTGACCCCATGGAGTATAGCCCACCAGGCTCCTCTGTCCATGGGATTTCCCAGGAAAGAATATTGGAGCCGGTTTCCATTTCCTACTCCAGGGGATCTTCCCAATGCAGGGACTGAACCCATGTCTCTTGCACTGGCGAGCAGATTCTTTACCTGGGATGCCTGACCCTCCCCCTAACCCTTCCTGGCCGCCACCAGGACCTCCCCCTCCACATACCGACTCAGCACAGAGAGAGGGACTGAGGCCCAGCCTGGGCCTGAACGTGGTTACTGCTACTGGCCCAGTCACAGCAGGTCCAACTGGTCACAGGCCTATTCTGCTCCACACAATGACTCCAATATATATGTCGTTAATAAGAACCAAAAAAGAGGAGCCAGATCCAATGAGAGAAGCTCCCTGTGGGTGTCCAGAGGACATCCAACTCTGAGCTATTTTTTTTGGAAGGAAACAAGTCATTGGAGAGTTTTCTGTTCCCTAAAGCGTCCCCAGGAACCTTTTAACCAGTTTGATAATCTATCTCTCCTAACCCCTCAGCGGCTGCAAAGTTGATTCATAAAGCTTGTTTTCCTTTTGGGTTTTTCAAAAAGAAACCCTAACCCTTCAGCTTGCAAGCCCTGAAGGTAAAATCTGACCAGTGGGGTACCTGCTGGACCATGGCCCACGCTGGCTGTCCCAAGGTCATGGTGACACAGCCTGGCTAGGGAGCCGGCTCTATCCTGCGTTCTGGGGTGTTCCGAGGACTCACCAGGAGCCAGGTTTCTGAGTGGCCGCCACACAGGGGGCCTCTGTGCCAGGAGAAGGATGCTGAAGCTGTCCTGTTTCTCTCACATGGAGCTCTGCCCCTGGGGAGGAAGGACCTATATACAGAGGTCAGCGATATCATCTCAAAGGCTGGTTTCTCTGGGAAAGGCGCTGGTTTGGGTGGCTGGGGGTGTTGGACTAAATACATGTGAAGGATAACCTTTGGCCCACTGGCCTGAGAGAGGCTTCATAACCGAGGACGAAATCGGACCATAACTTTCATCTGTTTATAGGCGAGGGGTACCATCTTTTCAAGGTCAAAACAGCGCTGCAGCCGTAGTCATGCTCCTGAAACAACCCCTGAGCTAGGGATCTGTTTTTGCCTGCTGGGTCTCTGCAGCCCAGCGGAGTTCAAGGCTGTGAGCCAAGCAGATGGGCCTGTGTGATGCGTGTGTCACGGGAGAGGGTGGCTGACACGGGCTGAGCTCTGCCCCGGGGAGGCTGGCTGTGTGGTTTCTAGTCCAGGTGCGCACCCACAGGGCTCCAGGGGGCGGGGAGAGGGGCTTTTTCTGCATTCTCTCTGGCAGCTGCTACCGGGGTTAAGCTTGGCTGATGATGCTCTTCATAACGGCTGCACACAACTGCTCGGGGGGTTTACTGATAAGAAGCCACAAGCCAGGGCTCTCAGCAGCACTGAGCGCCCAACACCTTCCGCCCCAGTCTAATAGTAGACTGGGATGATCTGTATCTGGCCATGTTAGACTAAGGGTCCAGGTGCCACTCGAGACGATGGGAATCAGGCCACACGTGTCATGAGGAAGGACAGCTGCTGGCTGAGGTCCTCTCTGCCCCCAGGGACCACGCTACCTCCTCGTCCTGGCAACCCTGCTCCAGGCAGCACTGGATCAGGCATGGGGATGGCAGTCAAGGTTTCCAGTCACCACGTCCATCCAACCCCCAGTGTTTTTCTTGCTTCCACCCACTTTTCTATTTCGGACAGAGTGGAATATCCAACTCTGTGAAATCTGCTGCTTAACAGAAATATGCTTTTAATGTCTAAACATTCTGAAGATTAGAGCAGGAGTAGGGAAATGCCAGAATAGCGGTACCTCTTGGGGGGAGAAAAACCACACATACACACACAAAGTCCTTTGTGCTTCAGAAACTCTGCTCGGCTTCACTGATCCTAGGATCTTGTCTAGAATCTTGGGAAATGGTTAAGCCAAGAATTTCAGTCGTGAATATTTCTGCAGTGATTTCGTCTGGAAGTTCTTCTTTTAGGCAAATTTCAGAACCTAACAAACAAGAGAAGAAAGCAAATGCCTTCATAATGATTAGGTTTCTAACTCAGAAGCATTTTCCAAAAAATATGAGGACCTAATACTAAAGAGAAGTGAGAGGCACTCTGTGCAGGGATTTGGCTCTGGCTCCTTGAGAAGTCCTGGGGTGGAAACTGGTCAAAATCCCTCCTTTGTGGTTTGGGTTTGGAGCACTCTTATCCAAATCTCTGCACATGTTATTGGAAAACCTCAACTATATGGCATCATTGATTTTACTGTTTTGAGACACTTAAGAACACTGTATCCATGTATGTGCGCATGTGTGTGTGTGTGAAAATTACACTCTGAGATACCAAATACACAAGGAATGGGGTAGGGGAGCTCACAGGTTGGAAATGACAGATCAGACACTGGAGTCTAGAACTGTCTGAGTTAGGAACCCTGTTCAGTTTGAAATTGGGAACAGACAACAAAAGGAGAGGAAGAAGGAAGCCCAGTGAGGGGTCTTTGCTCCTGACTTCTTGTGGGGGGCAGCGGGGCAGCCCTCGGGGGTTATCCACAGACATATTCCAGCACACTCAGGCCAACGGACTAAAAGAAGGAGGTGGGAAATCCTCATATAGGAAAGAAGAAGAGGATGATCTATTTTTGGCCACATCACACTGCATGTGAGATCTTAGTTCCCTGACCAGGGACTGAACCTGTGAGCCCTGCAGTGGAAGTACCAAGTCCTAACCACTGGTCCACTAGGGAAGTCCCCAGGAGGATCTCTAAAGACAGTCAAGTTCTGGCAACTTGGGTTCGGGCTCCTGCCTGCCCCCGAGTCGCTGACCCCCTTGTCCTCCAAGGCTCTCCTGACTATACCTCCCCTGAAACGACTTCCAAACCGTATTCTCAGTTAGTGGCCAGTGTTTGCCTACCCCAGCTGGAAAGATGAGGGCTGCGTCAGGGGAATTAAAGGGAAAAACAAGGCCAGGAGACACAGGAGATGTCAGAGCCCGCGAACAAAGGCTTTCATCTCTTCAACGTGACCACCGCTCCCTAGTCCTTTCATAACTTATTCATGTTGGGTTCCCCACAGACCTGCTTTGTCATGTGTGCGGTATGAAGGAGAGTGGCTGGCACCAGTCAGGAGACATAAATGCACTCAAGTCGACAACAAATTAGCGTGCCCTGGTTACGTGCCCAGACAGAGCCCACTCGCTAGTAGTACCTTTGACAGAGGAGGCTGCAGGCTCGGATTTCCAGCCCTCGGGATTCAGTCCAAACAGTGTGGCGAAGCAGTCCGTCATCTCCTCTTCCGTCATGTGCTCACCTGGGCATCGCAAAGCGAAAAGGAGGTGGTTTGGCTTGTGGGACTGAGCTTCACATTAGAGCTTAGCATCATCTTTCTAAAGTCTTCCAGAGAATTATTCCACGGGTTTCTTTCTCTTAAGATGCGAAAGCCACCTAGGAAGCCCCATGTTACGGTCACAGAGACTTCCTTATATGGCGCTAAAAGTGGGGCTCCAACCTGGGGGACTGTGTCAGGGCTTGTGCAGACAGGGAACAGCTTTCTGATAAAGACTGCACTTGGCTTCATTTCAGTTTCCCTCATGTTAGAAACATCAGTTTCGCTGAGATGAAATGATCATCCAGAAAAAAAGGAAAAAAAATTTTTTTTTTGGTCTTTTGGCTGTGCCACACAGCATGTGGCATCTTATTTCTCTGACCAGGAATTGAACTCGTGCCCTCCACATTGGAAGTTCGAAGTCTCAACCACTGGACTGCCCAGGAAGTTCCTAAAAAAATTTTTTTTTCGTTTGGTGTGGTTTTATCTCACAAATGTAACCCAATCTCATGGTACCTCATCGTGAGGTCGATGGCTGACACTTGTATTCCTGCTTTATGAGTGCTGAGCTAAGTTGCTTCAGTCGTGTCCAACTCTTTGCGACCCCATGACTGTAGCCTGCCAGGCTCCTCTGTCTATGAAATTCTCCAGGCAAGAACACTGGAGTCGGTTGCTATTCCCTTCTCCAGGGGATCTTCCCGACCCAGGGACTGAACCCAGATCTCTTATGTCTTCTGCATTGGCGGGCAGGTTCTTTACCACTCGCGCCACCTGGGAAACGCAAGGTGAGAGGAAGGCATCTAGGGCCCTGAATTGCGCAGTCCTGGGAAGCTGGAACACACACTCCATCCTTCAGGTCCCCGCCACCCTTCCCTTTATCCCTTCTTCACCAGCCATGTGAGTCAGTAAGCAGCATCCTCAGGGCTGAAGCTCTGTCAAATCGAAGATACGGGGGTCCCAGCTCAGTTCTCTCCAGTGGGATGGGCCCAAGGGTGTTACGAGATCTACCTATTTGTGTATTTACCTTTAGTTTGAAGCAGATTCAGAAAATCCTCTCTTTGAATAGCCTTCTCTCCCTTTGAATTGGTGAAACCAAGAATGTCAAAGCTCTGCTGGATGCCGCTCATGGTGTTACCGAAGGGTGGCCTATGATTGAGGTAGACTTTGAAGAAATCTGGTAAGTTGATTTTGTCGATGAGCTTTCCAGTGTCCACATACTCACTAAATCTGATTTCGTTAAACATATCTTCAATCTAGAAAAGAGGTTTTGGGGAAAAAAAATGGACCACGGTAAGCAGATAGATTTCTAAGAATTGGAGCATAACAGACAACTGTTTGTAGTTAGCTTAGAACATGTTTGCTATGGGTTGACTGTATCCTCCCGCCACCCCGACCCAAGAAAGACAGGTTGAAGTCCTAACTCCCCATCTCTCAGAATGTGACTTTATTTAGAAACAGGGTCATGGCAGATGTAACTAGTATGATGAGGTCAATACTGGAATAAAGTGGGCCTTTAATCCAATATGACTGGTGTCCTTGTAACAGCAGTGGGGCAGGTGCAAGCTGGTAGCGGGCCTACTCAGCCATTGGTCGGTGCCACAGTGGGCCCCTCCCCAAGCAACCAACCATTAGTGAGCAACTGTCAACGAGAAACAATTATTGTTCCTGCTCAGTGATTGGTTGGCGCCACAGTGTGCCCCTCCCCATTCTTGTATATAAAAGGAACTCGAATTGGAACTCAGGGGAGATGATTTTTTGAGATGCTAGTCTGCCATCTTCTTGGTCTGCTAGCTTTATGATTGAAATCGTTATTCCATGTTCCAACAACTCATCTCCCAATGTATTGGTCTGTCGTGTGGCAAGCAGAATAAGCTTGGCTCAGTCACATTCTCATTAAAAGAGGAGAGAGACACTCAGGGCCAAGATGGACATATGATGGTGGAGGCAGAGGTTGGAGTGATAACAGCTTAAGCCAAGGAAAGACAAGGACTGCTGGTAACCACAAAAACTAGAAGAGGCAGGGACGGTTTATCCCCTATGTATTTCACAGAGAGCCTGACCCTGATTGACACCCTGATTTTGGATTTCCATGACAGAATACATTCCCATTGTGTGACGCCACCCAGTTTTTGGTACTTTTTACAGCAGCTCTGATCCACTGTCCAACTGGCCAATACTATTAGCACTGGCAGGAACAGTGTTTCATTTTATCACTTTTCACCAAAGTATCAAAGGTCTGTATAGTCAAAGCTATGGTTTTTCCAGTAGTCATGTACTGATGTGAGAGCTGGACAATAAAAAATGGCTGAGCACCAAAGAATTGATGTCTTTGAACTGAGGTATTGGAGAAGACTCTTGAGAGTCCCTTGGACTGCAAGGAAATCAAACCAGTCAATCCTAAAGGAAATCAACCCTGAATATTCACTGGAAGGACTGATGCTGAAGCTTCAATACTTTGGTGACCTGATATGAAGAACCAATTCATTGGAAAAGACCCTGATTCTGGGAAAGACTGAAGGCAGGAGGAGAAGGGGACGACTGAGGACAAGATGATTAGATGGCATCACCGACTGGCCCCAGGAAATGGTGAAGAACAGAGAAACATGGCGTGTTGCAGTCCTTGGGCCTGCAAAGGGTCAGACATGACTGAGCGACTGAACAACATCAAATCTTGCACCGTATTTGCTATGTCCCTGCTTTGTGAAGAAGCTGTTTTGTGCCATGTGCTTAGTCGTGTCCCACTCTTTGTGACCCCATGGACTGTAGCCTGCCAGGTTCCTCTCTCCATGGAATTTTCAAGCAAGGATACTGGAGTGGGTTGCCATTTCCTCTTCGAGGGGATCTTCCTGAGCCAGGGATCGAACCCATGTCTCATATGTGTCTCCTGTATTGCAGGTGGATTCTTTACCTGCTGAGCCATCAGGGAAGCTCACAGAATCCTGAAGAATTTAGAAATTAGTTTATATAAATGAGCAAATAATTCAGTGTGAAACTCAAATACAGGACTGATCACTTATGACAACTGCATTGTAGTTCTTTTTTCCTTTCTTTCTTTTCTGTGTTTATCCTGCAGTGTTTTATACACACAAAGATATTTTGTAACATACACATGACTTATGTGATACAATTTTTAAAATGAAGACCTAGGAAGCCATCATTCATTGAAAATATCAACACAGTTGACAAATATTAAGTGAGACTAACCATGAAAAAGACCCAAATTTTTAAAATCATGAACGGAAGAGGGAATGCAAGTATTGACACCAATCTTACAGAAATTAAAAGGAGTATGCGCAACTATATGCCAATAAATCAGATAACTTAGGAAAAATGAACAAATTCCTAGGAAGATACAAATGACCAAAGCTGACTCAAGAGAAAATGGAAAATCTGAACAGAACTATAACAAGCAAATAGATAGAATTAGTAACTTTACAACTTCTGTGAAGAAAAGCCAAGGACCAAATGACTTCATTGATGAATATGTCTTCCTCCAAACTGAGGAGTTTTGAATTTTATAAAGACAAGGAGAGAGAGAATAAGAGCCACAGAAAAGTGGGAAATAATGTTTTCCCCCAGAACATACTCTAACTTGGTCTGTAGGACTGAATTTGGAAGATAATCTGTATTTGTACACAATATTTACTGGTAGATAAGGTTTTTCCAGTAGTCATGTATGGATGTGAGAGTTGGACTGTGAAGAAGGCTGAGTGCCGAAGAATTGATGCTTTTGAACTGTGGTGTTGGAGAAGACTCTTGAGAGTCTCTTGGACTGCAAGGAGATCCAACCAGTCCATTCTGAAGGAGATCAGCCCTGGGATTTCTTTGGAAGGAATGATGCTAAAGCTGAAACTCCAGTACTTTGGCCACCTCATGCGAAGAGTTGACTCATTGGGAAAGACTTTGATGCTGGGAGGGATTGGGGGCAGGAGGAGAAGGGGACGACAGAGGATGAGATGGCTGGATGGCATCATTGACTCGACGGACGTAAATCTGAGTGAACNAGATCAGCCCTGGGATTTCTTTGGAAGGAATGATGCTAAAGCTGAAACTCCAGTACTTTGGCCACCTCATGCGAAGAGTTGACTCACTGGGAAAGACTTTGATGCTGGGAGGGATTGGGGGCAGGAGGAGAAGGGGACGACAGAGGATGAGATGGCTGGATGGCATCACAGACTCGATGGACGTAAATCTGAGTGAACTCCGGGAGATGGTGATGGACAGGGAGGCCTGGTGTGCTGCGATTCATGGGATCGCAAAGAGTCGGACACAACTGAGTGACTGAACTGAACTGAACTGAACCAATTTCTTCCTGTCCACTAAATGAATGTAGAGCAAAAATGAAAGAAGCACCAGTTTGAAGCAATGTCAAATAACAGCCAGTCTGGAGCATCCCAGCGTCTTGGTCTTGTCCCAAGTATCAAGAAGAAAATACAAACCTCTTGCAGTCTACCCATATGATCATAATTACTGTGAAGGATCTGGGGCACCTTCTTTACATTTTTTCCCATGGATACAAAATACATGTGTCTATTTTTTCTGCAAATGTTGTTTGTGTATATATTCTTTTTGTATCCTGCTTTTTACACTGTCTCTTAGTAATCACCTAATATTTTCAAAGAAGCCACATATTCTCAATGCAACATTCCCAGGAATGGTCTTTAGACATAACATCACTGTTTATGGATGCAAATGAACCTTAATCACTACTATGTCAGCAGCTCTAACTGGTAACATTTTCATGTATAGCATTTATTGGGTTATATTATGTGTAACTGATGTTAAACTATGTATAATTTTTTTGCATAAGTAAAACTGTATGGTAGCATATTATTTACAGATTGTACTCTACAGATTTTTTACTATTTATTTATTTGGCTGCCTTGGGTGTTAGTTGCAGCATGTGGGATCTGATCTTTCATTTAGTGTGTGGGGTTCTCTCTAGCTCTGCCCCAGGGTCTCCAGAATGAGCACGGGCTTCAATAATTTAGGCATGCGGGCTCTCTGGTTGTGGCACATGGGCTGCAGAGCATGCAGGCTCAGTAGCTGCAGAGCACAGGCTTACTTGCCTCACAGGCCATTGGATCTTAGTTCCCCGACAAAGGATAGATAAAGAGTCCCCTGCATGGCAAGGTGACTGTTTAACCACTGGGCCACCAGGGAATTCCCTGCACCATATGATTTTAATAGCATGAGTATACGCATGTGCTACTACTTACTATGAGCCAGAAGAGACTGCGGCTAAAACTACAATCTTTGATGACAGATTTCTATTCGAACCCTGGTGCTGCCATTTTCCACGTGACTTCAGGTGAGTAATGTGATGTTCCTTATCCTCAGTTTCCCTTTTTGAAAAGGCGGGTAATATGGTGAACGATTTGCAATAGAGCTGATCTGCAGCTTACTGTGACAGCATATCTAAGTGTAGACATAACGCTTAAAACACAGTCAGCACTCAACAGCCATTAAGAGTTCTTGTGATTATGGTATTTTCTACGCCCTTGCTGATTACAATGCATGCAATTATATCATTTATAAACATAGAAACTATAATGTAAATGATATGTGTACATTATAAACACAACATACAATTTAAATTCAATTCAGAAATAGGACAGTAACTCAAAGATAACAGAAAGAAATCCCAAAGTGCCTGGAGTTATTCATACCCAGAGCGTTCCAAAGATCTCAGGGAACATGCTTGGCACAAATCTCTCTGGAGGTGATTCACCTCTTACCCTCTTTCCTTAAATGACTGATCAAAACTCACTGTTCAACAAGCAGAGAGCTGGCAGCTTTGGCATCATGACTTTCTTTCCCAAGCCTAGTTTGCAAGTGTTAGTTGAAGAGGCAGGTTCTGCTACGTGTCTGAACAAGGTTCACGCTTGGGAGAGGAACCCTGGAGCTAGAATGAAACACCACAGCCTTCCCAGGGCCCCAGTGGGGGGGCAGCGGAGGGGAGGAGCAGGAGCCCCCAAGGCCACCCAAAATGCTCTGGCTGGCTTCAACCTCGTCTTTTATTGGCATTCTCGTGCTGGGCCATCATCTGCTAAGGCAGGGGTTCACTTGATTCACTGGGAGCTTTAAACATTCTGAGGCCCAGGCCCCATTCCCAGAGATCCTGATTTAATTGGTCAGGGGTGGAGTATGAGCAGTCATAGCTTAACAAAGCTCCCCAGGGGATATGAATGTGTGGCCAAGGTTGAGAAGTTATGGCTTTAGGGCAGGGGAACTCAAACTATATCAGGCATCAAGATGACTAGGAGGCCCTGTTAAAACACGGACTGTTGGTCACATCCCCAGGGCTTCTGATTCTGCAGGTCTGGGATGGGGGCCGAGAATCTGCTTTGCTTACAAATCCCCTTTGAGGACTGTGCTGCTGGTGTTGGGGGGCCACAGCTTTGAGAACCGGTTCTTACACCGCGGTGCTTGGCGGAGGTGATACTTGTGCTGAAAAGAAGCAGCATCAGCTCTTGTGACTTTCACTGGGGGTAATGATAGTCGGCAGTTGTGATGCATGGTCTAATTCTTCGGGTCTACATCTGTCTCCTCCATTAAGCTGTAGCAGTGGCATTCATCTCTATTTCCACAGCAGTTTCCTCATTCAGAAGGCCCAGAGAAATGTTTACTGAATGAATGAATGAAACACTGTGGGCACAACGTAAAAAGTTCTGTTAAAACTTACAAAAGGCCTGGGACTTCCCTGGTGGTCCAGTGGGTAAGACTCCGAGCTTCCACTGCAGGGGATGCAGGTTCGATCCCTGGTCAGGGAACTAAGATCCCACATGCCGCGTGGTGTGACCAAAAGAATTTAAAAAATTAAAAACCTCACAAAAGGCGTATTTAGAATAACCGCTTACTGCCCTAGTTAATTTAGTTCAATTTACTAGAAGTTACTGAGCATTTGGATTGGCACTAGCAAATGGAAGACTAGTCGTTTAATTATTACTAGGCGGCCCTGCATTCTAGGATTGTACAGTTAGCCAGTCAGTCAGCAAAGGTTAAGCACCTACGAAGTGCCAGGTGCTGGTCTGGTCTGGCTCCTGTGAAGAAACGCTTAGGAGACTACACACACACACACACACACACACACACACACACTCACTCACTCACTCACTCCAGCTAGAGTGAACTAACAGGAAGGCTCCATCACTGGCTGCTTGGCCCTGTGCCCACACCTGGGGGCTTTTCAAAACTATCCAGCCCCAGGCTCCACCCCGAAGTTCAACAGATTGGAGGCTGAGCCCAGGTATCAGTACTTTTTAAGTGCCACTAAGTGATTTTAACATGGTTGGACTCCGTGGCTCTAAAAGATCTCAGTGCCTGAATGCAGGAGGTTGACATCCAGGGCTGGAGGAGTGTTCAGTAAGGGGGACTTGGGAAGACTGCCTCAGAAGAGGTGGGCCACTGAGGATCCAGGCAATGAGAGGGGAGGGGAAGGCACTCTAGGCTGGGAAACAAGTGTGAGGAGCGGGGAAGCAAGGGAGGGGTGCCCATGAAACATTTCCAAGGCACCCTCTGTGTGTCTCCCATTGCTGGTATAACAAACGATTACACACCTAGCAGCTTGAAGCACACAGACTGACCTCACAGTTCTCAAGGCCACAAGTCTGAAATGGGCTTGAAGGGCCAGAACCAAGGTGTTGTTGGTAGGGCAGCATCCCTTCTTCCTTCTGTCCTTTTCTAGCTTGTGGAGACAGCCTGCATTTCTTGGCTTGTGCCCCCCTCCCACCTTTAAAGCCTGCAAGCCCATCACCTTTCTGAACCTCTTCCTCTGTCATCATGGCTCCTCCTTAAACTCTGGCCCTCCTGCCTCCCTCTTATTTATTTGGCTGCTCTGGGCATTAGTTATGTCATGCAAGATCTAGTTCCCCCACCAGGGATCAAACCCTGGCCCCCTGCACTGGGTGTGTAGAGTCTTAGCCATTGGACCCCCGGAAAAGTCCCCTGCCTCCCTCTTATAAAGACCCTTGTAGTTACACTAGGCCCACCGGGTGATCCAGGATAATCTCCTAATCTCCAGACCCTTGATACAATATGAGTGAAATCCCTTTTGCTGGGTAAGGTAGCATGTTCATGGGGAGTTACCCACCTATATTCTATGCCCCTTCATTCTAGGCAACACTCTGGGAATGCTGAACCCCAGGATCCCCTCCCTGGATAACCCAGGCCCATTCCTAGGGCCTGTGGGGGTCTTGTCCTGAAGTCGCCCGCCTGAGAGGAACGTAAAGTGGTGATGGTTGCGTGACTCTGTGAACATACTAAAAGCTGTGGACTTGCATACTTTAAAAGGGCGAATTATGTGATCTGTGATATCGCTCAATAAAGTTGTTTAAAAGGAGGAAAAATACAGAGTTCCCTGGTGGTCTAGTGGTTAGGAGTCTGTGTTTTCACTGCATGGTCAGAGGAGATCACGCAAGCCACGCGGCATGGTGAAAAATAGTAATAATGATAAAAGGAGGGATCTCCCTGGTGGTCCAGTAAGAATCCACCTTCCAATGTAGGGGATGTGGGTTTGATCCCTGCATTGGATGTGGGTTGGGGAACTAAGATCCCACATGCCTTGAGACAACTAAGCCTGAGCTGCAACTACTGAGCACACGGGCCACAACTAAGACCTGATGCAACCACATAAATAAATATTTTTTTAAAAAAGAAAAATAATACAGAGGTGAAGCAACGGCAAAGACAAGTAACAAGGCAAATAATATCAGTATTTTTGAAAGTATATTTTTCACTCTATGATCTATTCTTTTAACATCATTAAACCAGTCAAGATGACAACATGCTTGTAAAAAAAATTCAAACACTGGAGATGCAAAGGATGGAAGTGAAGTGCGCTATCATTCCTCACCCCGCAGCAATAACCAGTGTTCGATGTCCTGACTTATAGGATTTCTTCCTCGTTTGCAGTAAGAGGGACACGTCAAAACAGAATGTGGGGTCCAAGGCCAGCCTGCTGGGGTACAGACCCCGGCCCTGCCCTCAGTAGCTCAGTGGCTGTACGGGCTTCCTCCTCCCCGGAGGCCTTACTTTCCCTGTTGGTGAATGGAGATGATGAAAGCATTCCTTGCTGTGAGGACTGGACGCCAGGGAGGCTGGCCTGGTGCTTGGCGCCCAGCGAGCGCTCAAGTGAAAAGAGCTGGTCAGCTGCTGCCACTGCTGGTGTTATTACACTATGACCAGCTGTGTTCTCTTTCAGTAGCTGCACAGCACTTCAGGATTTCTTTCTTTAGATGCTGTGAGTGCGGCAGACAGAAGTCCTGTCCTGATCTCTGCAGGGAGGTGCAGCGCTCCCTGGTGTGGGGTTCTCAGTGGACCAGGAAGGCCTCCCCACAACACTGATTATTGCTGCGGGATGAGGAATGATGGTGCACCGTCCCTCTCGCCTTCAGGATGGAAACGCCTCCTGGTATTTATGTCTCAGAGCAAATCCAGCACACCAAGGACCTCTCTTCAAAGGACGCATTTCCAAACTCCCCTGGGGTCTTCGTCAGAGCAGAAACTACCCATGACCCCTTGCTCAGATTTTTCCCTGTAGAGGGGCCACTGTACCACTTGGCTATGCTCCCTCCATCCCAGCTGGGACCGTGGTTTAGCCACAAAGATTAGTACACAAGGCTTTGGGAGGATTTGTTCGTTTATCTTTCTGGGTTTTGTTCTCAATACAAAAGCAATATAAGCTACTGCCTGTAGTTAAGAAAAATTAAATTCTTCAGAAACGTATGTAAGATGCTCCCCTCTCCCTAGCAATTTACAACCAAACCATCTATTAAGGAGGGTGGATGCAACTAAATGGGAAGTTTTGTCGTTTGTAGACCCTGGATATGGGCTTATGCTGCAGATTTGGAAATAGAAGCTAAGAGCTGAGTTGGCATGGCCAGTAGAGGGAGAGGAAAGGTGCTGCTGGGAAAGGGAAGAGGGGGAGCTAGGAAGCCCCCCGGGAGTGGTCATCAGGACTGGGAAGAAGGTCTAATTAGCAGGGGTTTTGGATGGGGACATGGTTTACTTTTTACTTTTTGGCCGCTCTACTCAGCATGTGGGATCTTAGTTCCCTGACCAAGGATTGAACCCTTGCACCCCCCCCACCCTANGAAGTACTAATAAGCAGTTTTAGGGAAACTGCTGTGAAATGTGGTTACACTGGAAACTTTCTGGTGATTCCATTTTTCAGGAAAGTTGTCTTGCATGGACTGGGCTTTCTGCTTTTGTGGAAATGGAGGCAGGAGCTGAGGGTCGGGTCTGGAATGACCTGGAGTCTGCACACGCACATGAGGGAGGGGCTGTGAGCCCAGGAGAGCAAAAGTCCCCAGGGCAGCCCCAAACTCTGATGGACCAGGGCCAGATTCCAGCTGGTACTGGAGGCCCGAGCTGACAGAAAGTGATGCACAGAAATTAAGGTTTAGAAGCTCTTATGAGTTCCATGCCTCAGAAGTCAGTGTCGCTAAGCGTCTGGAACAAGTTCTTTCAGTTTTTCTAGGTGTATACGAGATCTACATGTTATTGTTAATGAAGGGAGGCCATGCTGTACATACTGTTTTGCAACTTGCTTTTTGTCTTTCAGTAACAAAACCAGCACATTCTTTCTGAGTTAAAAATTACAGGTCGGTTTCCCTGGTGGTCCAGTGGTTAAGAATCCGCCTGCCAATACAGGAGACCCGGATTCCATCCTTGCTCTGGGAAGATCCTATGCTCCACAACTACTGAGCCTGTGCTCTGCAACAAGAGAAGCCACTAAAGGGAGAAGCCTGCTCATCGCAACTAGAGAGCAGCCCCTGCTCACCTCAATGAGAGAAAGCCCACACACAGTAATGAAAACCCAGCACAGCCAAAAATAAATTAAAAAAAAAAAAAGAATCATAGGTCAATTTCACTGTTCAGTAACAGTATAGGTGTGTCTGGCTTGATTTATCCCATCTCCTGTCAATGGACATTAAGGTTGTTTTAATTTTTCATATTATAAACTATCCTGCAGTAGTTGTAGCTCAGATGGTAAAGAATCTGCCTGCAATGCAGGAGACCTGGGTTCTATCCCAGGGTCAGGAAGATCCTCTGGAGAAGGGAATAGCAATCCACTCCAGTATTCTTGCCTGGAGAATCCCATGGACAGAGGAGCCTGACAGGCTACAGTCCGTGGGGTCGCAAAGTGTCAGACATGACTGAGCGACTAACCCATTGCAGTAGTTGTATGTCACTGTTACCCTTGCCTGAGTTTTTCTGTAGGATACATTCCTCAAAGTAGAATTGCTGGATCCAAAATGAGCATATTTAAAAAGCTAAGTAATTATTTATTTCATCAACAAATTCTCCTAAACAAGGCTAAAGTTGCAGAATATACCAAATACTCTGAGATCAAATCATGAAGTCAGGGATTCTATCTTCCTCATTGTCTTTGCAGTCAAACATGACTAGTGAGCATCATTCAATTATTCATTTATTCATTCGACCAAGATTTGCTGAGCATCCACCATGTGAGCTCTCGTTGGGCCCATGCCTCTCTGCCAAGATTGGCCTTAATTGGCCTAAGAGGTCACACTGCTGTGAATTCACTGTGAAAACATCAAGAATGTATAATGCTCGGAAAGCTAAATAGGAACATAGCCACAAGGGATCAGGGAACACATGTGGCATGAAGTGCGGGCCGAGCCCAACAAGATATTCCAAAGACCCAGAAGAGGAAAGAATACACGTATAAAGATAAAAGACAAAACTTTCTCATGGGACTTCCCTGGTAGTCCTCCAGGCAAACTAAGCCTGCACGCCATGACCACTGAGCCCACGTGCCTCAACTAGAGAGAAGCCGACGCAACCAGAAAAAGACTTTCTTGTATGTGAAATCAGCTATACAGACTTGTGAAGGAACCCTAACTTAGGAACCCAAACCTAAGTTAGAGCTCCTTATACAACATCATAAACACTGCAGACTTTTCTTTTGAAAAGTGAAGATTTGTAGGAACAACCCACCCCCACCTCTTTGGCTGTGTTCTGCAGAAGATGGGTGGGGTTAGGGATCCTTTAGGGAGGGTTATATTCTTGTATAATTTGGCTTCAGTTTGCCACACTGATTAGATACATATTCCCAAAGCAGTTTAAATGACATAAAGAAAAACAGAAATAATGTCTAGCCTTGGGCGGGGTCAGGGGTGGTTGGTTTGAAACTCTTTCATGTAACCAAGTGCTAAAATACTCTATGAGCTGGGCCTACTTCTTCATGGAACTTCTCGGGGGAGGGGGAGCAGCTGCATCTCGGTAGGAAATGTTTCATGAACCAGGGCAAAGCCTGGGTCTAAAAGTTTCAAAGCCCCCAAAACATTTTTTATTAAAATCACTATAAATCTGATGAGAACAAGAGATCAAAAAGTTCTCCCCAAGTAGCTTCAGCAATAAACGCGCTCCTCAATGAACACATCTGGATCGGGGGCCTTCAGAGAACATCTCCAAAGAGTAAACGTGTTTTTTAAATGGATGAAAAAACCTGGAGTCAAGGGGATTTATAAAGACACTGGGGCACCGGAACCCTTTTTGTGGCAGCTGGGGTGGGGGACTCTTGCAAGAGCCAGTGACAACCCGGCAGTGACCATTTTCATCTATTTTTGTTTGTATGTGGGTAAATAATATTCAGTATCACTTTATAACATTTGTGGCAGGCTAACCTTTTTTTCCTGGTATTTTTTTTTTTGTGGTGGAGGGCACACCATGAGGCTTGTGGGAACTTAGTTCCTTGACCATGGATAGAACCCCAGGCTCTCAGCAGCGGAAGTGCGGAGTCCTAATGTAACTGGGCCACCCGGGAATTCCCTCTAGGTACTTACTACTCATCAGCAAAAATTTCGATAGGTGATTAAGCTTTATTATTTTTGCCCAAAGACAGGACAATGGAGTGAGCCTTCAGTGATTACACTTCTTACTTCCAGAGTAAGCAGAAAAACCACAGTCCCTCTGTGCCACCCTTGAGCACTTTGCGTGGCAGGTGGGTGACAGTCACAGAGGTTAAACATCCAGAATTCACTTCTTGACAAAACAGTACTGCAGAGGACACATTTACTTGAGCCCAGGGTTTAAAATCAAGAATCCTGAGTGGCAGGGACTTCGCTGGTGGTCCAGTAGTTAGAGTCCACCTGCCAACGCAGGGGACATGGCTTTGATCCCTGATCCAGGAGGATCCCACATGCCGTGGAGCAACTGAGCCCATGCATGTCACAAGTACTGCACCAGTGCTCTAGAACCTGAGAGCTGCAAATACTGAGCCCACGTGGGGTAACTACTGAAGCCCATGTACCCTAGGGCCTGTGCTCCTCAATAAGAGCAGCGTATGCACCACAACTAGAAAAAAGCCTGCACACAGCCACGAAGACCCAGCACAGTCAAAACTAAGTTAATAAATTAAATTTTATATATATATATATATATAAAGAATCCACCTTGCAGGTTTGCTCCCTGGTCAGGAAACTAGATCCCACATGCTGCAACTAAGAGTTCTCATGAAGCAAATAAAGACCCCTTATGCCACAACTAAGACCCTATGCAATCAAATACATAAATAAATGTTTTAAAAATAATAATAATAAGCAAACAGAAGGAAGAGAAAAAAAAATTTTTTTAAGGAAAATGCAGACCCTTAGGTTCCATGGAGATTCTGATTGGCTAGATCTGGGATGGGGCCAGGGACTCTGATTTTTTAGTAAATGCTCCAGGTGATTCTATTGAACTTGCCAGCTTGAGAAATAGGGTTCTAGGCAATATGCTTTAGGAACACAGCTCTTAAAAAACACTTTAATGTGGGTTGCACAAACTTTCTGGGTAGTTTCCATTTCTGGCCACATACTTTTACAAAACGCACACTGGTCAAAAGACTTCAAAGGAGCTTAAAAGAGTCTCAGGTGTTTTTAAGGTGCTCATTCAAGACCCAGCTTGGGTTTACGGGCTCTGAAAGTTCAATTCTCCAGACTCTATGTGGAGAATAAGTCATCTTCTAGTCACACTTGGATAATTTTAAAAAGGGGTGACTCTGGGGAGGCCACCGAGGCCAAGGGAAGTGACCAGGGTCATAGCTGACATCACTAAACTATGCTCAGACACCTGAGGTGAACAGCAAGTCTCAGCTGGGTTTCAGGAGTTACGTGTGATTGAGGGTGAGCCGTAAAAGGCTACATTTCTGGAAAACTATTTGGCAACTGGGCCTTAAAGTTCTGGTCTGGTAATTCTGGTAGTATTATCTGATCTGGTAATTCTAGTTCCAGGACTTTGACTGAGGAAAACAATCAGAGAAGTACAGAAACCATATGCAGAGATATTCATCATAGCCATGTCTCTGACAGCCTAAATACTTCACACAACCTATGTGTCATCAACTGAGGAACGGATCAACTGAATATATGGACTTAAGAAAGCATGTTGTCTATAGCAGACCAAAAAGCTTATGCACAGGAGAAGAGATGACTGACAAAATGAAAAAGAAACCTATGGAATGGGAGAGAATATTTCCAAACCACACATCTGATAAGGGGTTGACACCTAAAATACATAAGGAACTCACAACCAATAGCAAAAAACCCAAATAACCCATTTTAAAAATAGGCAGAAGACCCGAGAGGATATCTTTCTAAAGAAGATATTCAAATGATCAACAAGTACATGAAAAGATGCTCACATCACTAACCATTAGGAAAATGCAAATCAGAAGCACAATGAGTTATCACCTTGTATCTGTCAGAACGGCTTTTATCAAAAAAAGAGAAAACCAATGCTCACAAGGATGTGAAGTTAAATGGGAATTCTTGTGCATTGTTGGTGGGAATGCATAAAGAAAATATGGGCTGTGTCTGTGTGCATAATGGAACATTACTGGGATATTATTCAGCCATAAAGAAGAGGGAATTCTTGCCATTTATGACAATGTGGATGGACCTTGAGGGCATTATGCTGAGTAAAATGTCAAACAGAGGAAGACAAACACCGTATGATCTCAAATTATATGTGAAATATGAAAAAATAAACTCATAGAAACAGAAGACAGATCGGCAGTTGCCAGGGGAAGAAGGTGGAGAGTAGGAGAAATGGGTGAAAAGTGGTTAAAGGACATAAACTCCCAGGTATAAACAAGTCCTGAGGTTAGAAGGTACTCCAGTTAACAATACAAAGGACTTCCCTGGTGGTCCAGTGGTTAAGAATACACCTTCAATGCAGAGGACACGGTTTCAACCCTGGTCAGGGAGCCAGATCCCACATGCTGCAACTAAAGACCCCACATGCCACTAAGACCCAGAGAAGCCAAATAAATAGGTAAGTAAATTAAAAAAAAANCCAAATAAATAGGTAAGTAAATAAATAAAAAAAAAAAAAAAAAAACCACCACAGCACTGTATATTTGAAAGCTGCTAAAACAGTAGATTTTAAAGTTCTCAACATACACAAAAGACTGTAACTCTGCAAGGTGATGGATGTGATATGTTAATTGAGTGGTGGTGATCATTTTATACTATATATGTATATAAAATCACTATACTGAATACTTTAAATGAACACAATGTTATGTCAATCAGATCTTCATAAAGCCAGGGGTAAAAAACACATTATCAAGTAAATTTCCCCACATGCTCACAAAACAAGAGTTCCTGAGAATGCTGCTGTGCACATACACGTATACACATACTCTGTAAAATGTTGAGCTATATGGCTTCCCTGGTGGCTCAGAGGGTAAAGAATCTGCCTGCAATGTGGGAGACCTGGGTTCAGTCCCTGCGTTGGGAAGATCCCCTGGAGGAGGGCATGGCCACCCACTCCAGTATTCTTGCCTGGAGAATTCCCAGGGACAGAGGAGCCTGGTGGGCTGCAATCCACGGGGTCGAAAAGAGTCAGACACGACTGAGTAACTAAGCATGCATGCATTTGCTGATATATAGCTACATACACCATATAACAACAATTCGTTGTTTAAAAATGTATATATCTATATCCAAACAGAAAACAATAGATAGAAGTCCACCAAAATGTTAATAATGACTACCTCTGAGTCATTTCTCTTTTCTTCTTTACAGTTCAATTTTCTAAATCAAAGTTATAAAATTAAGCTATATCCTTTAAAAATCAAGTTTTCAGAGAACTGTTAATGAAATGGGAAATGTGTATGACAATACCAAGGGAAAATATAGGATGAAAGTATATATCCAATATGGTACCCATTTGTTTTTAAACATTATGTATACATGCATTATATATAAATCAATCCAGGAAGATACCAATAACTGAAGTCTCCATGTAGTGGGATTACAAGTAATTATGTTCTTCATTTCACTTGTGTATCTTTTCCAAACTTTCTACAATGAGAATGTGTTAGCATTTTAAGTCAGAAAGAAAACCTAGTCAATTGCCTTTTTTTCTTTTTTGGCTGTTCCTTGTGGCACGCGGGATCTTAGTTCCCTGGGTGATGGAACTCAAGCCCCCTGCAGTGGCAGTGTGGAGTCTTAGCCACTGGACTGTCAGGGATATTCCAATCAGTTGCATTTTAAGCCACAGTTTCCATGAGGACCACTTCCTCTGGTCATTGTTGGGAGCCCCCTGCATTTGGGGGTGAGCTGTGAGGTACCAAAGAAGTGCTATATCTCCTGAGCTCCATCCCCAGCCCGGGATGAGTAGCCACCTCAAGGGCAGCCCACTCAAACAGGCCAGGTGAACTGCAGCTACACAGGGAAATGATCACAACAGTGAGCATCTACTGAGATCTTTCTATGCAGCCTACTCTGTGCCAAGCGCTGTGCAGGCATCACCTCCCTGAACCCCATGCATCAAGGGGCCTTCTGTCTAACTCCAAAAAGGTGGCGCTAGTGGTAAAGAACCCGCCTGCCAATGCCAGAGGAGGTAAGAGACACAGGCTGGATCCCTGGATCGGTAAGATACCCTGGAGGAGGGCATGGCAACCCACTCCAGTATTCTTGCCTGGAGAATCCCCATGGACAGAGAAGCCTGGCAGGCTACAGTCCATGGGGTTGCAGAGAGTCGGACATGACTGAAGCGACTTAGCAAGCACGCATGCTCTCATCAACCACATCAAACTTCTGGCAAGGAATCCGCCTGACAGGGGTATCTTTGCGGTAAGTCTGTTTCTAAGCAATGCCTCAGCTATGCCCAGAACCTCCTTTCTGATCCATTTATGTAAGAATGGTGTTAGATTGGCCTATGATGATGGCTCCCTGAGGTCGTTTTTTTTTTTTTATAAATAACACATCCTGCCTGCGCTTGTTTTCCTTCTACCTACCTCCCCTTCCGATGGGTAAAAGCCAATTGCTCTCATGACAAAAGGAAGCTCCGACAGGCAGATGTGTTCCGACACCTTTCTGGTCTCCATTGTATCGATACCTTGACTACGGAGCTGAGAATAGTAAAAATAGTCTTCCAGCTCCTACGTGGAAATAAAGTGGAAACACAACATGCATTTTTGGCTTCAGTCTGAACCAGCCATTAAGACTTCAAGGGCATTTTCTAGAAAGTACATTTTGAGCTCAGTGGGGAAAAGAGCTTTGGGAAAAATTTTAAAAAGCAAGAAGGTTAACCCCAGGCACGTTTGTTTTACAAACTTCACTAGATGTTACGGGGAAGTGTTTATTCTGAGGACAATTACCCTGTAGAATTTTCCTTCCCTGCCACCAGACACCAGACCGTAGAACGGGGTCAGGTCTTCACCCCCGAGAGAAACCGCTGCCTCCAGGGCACTAGAACAATAAAAGAAACATCGCTATTAGAGAGCACTCAGGCGGGAACACGATGGCCCACAGACCTCTGACGGGTATTACAGTGCAGATACAACTAGGGTCTCTGTAAACCTGCTAAGCAAATTCTCTCCGATATGAAGCTGCAAATGGAAAATTCAGTTTCAAGCGTGGAACCCGGTGGCTCGGGGCCCCCGTCTTAAAGATGGTGATACTCTTTCGGATGACAGGGCAGGCGCCTGGCAATCAGTCTGCAGTCTTTGAGGAAATCCTCTGGAGGGAGAGGAGGGTCCCCATGTGCGGAGCCCCTGGACCACCCCTAGCAGAGCTGCCGTGTGACCAGAGCCAGGGGATTGGGATGTGGCACTGGTGGACGGCCAGCGCTAATTGCTTCCATAAAAACTCAGGAGGCCACAAGGGACCCACGTTGGTCAGATAAAAATAACCCTCTGCTGTCTAACACAGGGTCAGATGTTTCCAAAAATAGGCCCTTTAAGTGGTAAGAAAACCTATTTTTTATCTGAGGCTGACTGTCTCATACAAAATGCTAATAATATAAAATCATTTTAACAATCCACTGACTGGATTTCTGCTCATCAGACCACTAGCTTATTTGGAGAATGATTAAGACACACTTTGTAGACACTATGGTGGGGAAGTGGTTAAGTATACCGAATCTGGAGTGAAAAGGACATGCCTGTTAGCCCTGGCTCTGCCTCCAGAGACCAGGATGATCATGGGCAAGTGACTTTACTACTCGGGGCCGCAGTTTCCTATTCTGAAAAATGGGAATAATTACAGGGTCTGCCTCATAAGACAGTTATGAAAATTAAAGTGAATGCACATAAAGGATTGGACACGAAGCCCTTTGTTTTTCTCCTGTGATGAATCTTTGTTGAGGTGTGGAATTGAATCAGGAAGATAGCGTGTGAATCCACAGCCTCACCACCTCACTCCATGGCTGGGGCAGTCCCTGAGCCCCTTGGAGCGAGTTTCCAGACCTGTACAACGGGGTTGTCAACAGTCCCTTTGTCGTCGGGTAGCTGTGAGGATAAATCAGGCAATGCATGGAAAGCATGGGACCCAGGGCCTGGCCCAGGGTTATTAGTACTGTTGACCTGGGTCAACACCTCCACTGTTCCTGCAGGAGTCAGCCACCAAACAGTCCTCAGTCCTCAGTCAGGACCCCGCACAAGCCCCACCCAAGCCGGCTGCTGGTGGTCTGTGGAGCTGGTATACTCTCCAGGTGGGCCTGGGCTCCAGGTGGGCCTGAGGCCCGTTTCCAGCTGGGCCTAGCCTTCACCCAACTCTTGGCTCTGACATTAGCTATCGAGGCAGGAGTCTGGCTAAGAGGGCGCCTGCTCTGAGGCTCCCAGGCCAGCCTCAAGCCCATTCCTGACAGGCACTGTGGGCAGAGAGGCCACGGTTAGCCTCTGAAGCAGGGCCAGTCTAAAGGCCCGATGTGACATGGAGGAGCCTGTCACTATCAGGAAAGTCCCAGGGAACAGGCTCATGGAGCTCTGGATCCTATGGGAGCAGCCCTCCGCTGGTCAGAGCTGCAATACGCTCCTGGCTCCCCAGCCACTGTCAGCTGACAGGAGAGCCAGAGGGACTGACTGGGCTTGTTCCACCAGAGCTAGGGGATGAGCCTTCCCTCAGCTGTGGTGTGAAATCTAGGAACCATCAGAGGCCATGTTTCCACCGAGTGATGAAACCCGCCTCGGCAGAGTGACAGCGGGTTATGGCAGAGGCGAGCAGAGAGCGAATGCTGAGGGTGGGCAGTCCTGGCTGCTGGGATCCTGAGATCCCAGAACAGGAATGGTCCTAACTTCCCCTTTCTCCCTAAGTTGGGTTCTAACACGTGCCACAAAACAAGAGGTCATTGGAGAAAAAGGGGGAGGCACATTTACTGAGAATGCTCTTCCTACTGTGTGCCCAGGAATATAGTCAGTACTTTGGGGAATGATCCAAAGCCAGAGAAGCTGTGAGGCGGCAACTAACACAGCAGGTGCTCAGTAAAGATTCCCTAGGGGAGGGTGTGGGGAAGAGGAGGGGAGAGAAGGGAGAGGGGGA
>SJYE01018370.1:94321-121298 GCA_006408755.1 Eudorcas thomsonii | reverse complement strand
GGGGAAGGGAGGGGAAAGAGAGGGGGAGGAGATGGGGAGGGAAGGGGAGGGGGGATAGCAATGGTAGCCATCACTTAGTTCCCTAGTAGGGGAACTAAGATCCCACATGCCTTGAGGTGCAGCCAAATAAATATACTGCCAAGTGCAAAATGCAGGTGCAGATGGGTGCATATAACATGCAATATGAATATATATTTTTATATTTGTATAAAGATATCGTGGAGGGAGAATTCCCTGGCTGTCCAGTGATTAGGGCTTAGCATTTCCACTGCATCGTTTGATCTCTGATAGGGGAACTAAGATCCTGCATGTCCCATACTGCAAAAAAAAAAAAAAAAACCCAAGAGCGAGACAGAGAAAAAACAAATTAATCAGCTCTAAACACAATGGTAATGTTCCCATTTTAACGGATGGAGAAACTGAGGCTCAAGGAAGGGAAAGGACTTGCCTCAGGTCAGCAAGTAGCAGGGGAGGTGGGATTTGAATCTAGGTCTTTCTGGCACTTGTCTGAGCAAGACAGCAGGATGCCAGGTGGGCGTGAGGTTGAGCACAAAAACGAGGGATTTAAAAACAGATGCCCGACAAGGAGAGAAAAAGGGTGGCATGCCACCCAAGATAGGGGAAGGGAAAGTATGAGTCGAGGAGTCAGGGAAAGATGAAGGGAAGGGGTCTCCCCGGGGAAGTCTGAGATGCTACAATGATAATTCAGGGGCCTAGGAGTTTGCTGGTTAAGATGATGTGAACGTGACAGGATTTATCCCCTTCATTTTACCCTTCAACTCGCCATCAATAGACCTAGTAGGAAATTTCACTTGTTTACTTGTTTCGGGTTTTTACATTTCTTCCCATTAGTGAAGCGCTGAACATTTTAAAACACCAGAAGCAGTGATGAAGTGCTAATTAGTTTATAATGATCCTTTGTCCCCACAACAGATTAAATTGAAATTCTCGCAAGCCTGGATTCTGGCCATGTTCAGGAAAGCTACTGGAAAGCAAGTGCTCTTTTTTTAAATCTCTGCCATTCCAGATCTCAAGATGATTGAGACAAGGACAAAAATGAAAAAAAAAAAAAAGGAAGATTCTGTCTTTCCACCAGGATGTCACTTGACTCCATCCATCCGGGTAACAGGCTATAGGTGTCAAAGGATTAAGCACCTCATGCTGGAGACGTGATGAGTAAGTCCTTTTCAAGGGGAGAGTTCACCTTCAGCTTCTAAATCCCCAAAATCTGCCCTCCTGGGTGAGAACAGAGGTGAAAGTCAGAGTTGCAACTGCAATCTGAAACCCCCTCGAGGTTCCAAAGCAGATTTACCTGGCTGGTCTTGCTTCTAGTCACGTGAAGGGGAGAACCTTCAGTGTCTGCCACGGAAGAGGGATGTGCACTTGGCAGACGGTGGGGGGTATACTTTCATGTTATGTTTTATTTAGTTTTGGCTGCGGTGGCTCTTTGTTGCCGTTGCGTGGGCTTTCTCTAGTTGCGGCGAGTTGGCTTCTCTTCCTGTGGAACACCGGCTCTGTGGCTTCAGTAGTTGCAGCACACGGGCTCAGCAGTTGTGGCACATGGGGCTTAGGTGCTCCATGGCCTGTGGAATCTTCCTGGACCAGGGATCAAAACTGTGTCCCCTGCACTGGTGGGTGGATTCTTATCCACTGCACCAGGGAAGCCTAGGGGGTATTCTTTTACCCAACAAACAAACTAGGTTTGTTCTTTTAGGAAGGTACCTTTCTCTGGGCTGTTTTTGCCCAGCTCCTCACGGGACCTTGCCAGGAAGAGGGGCATAGAGAAGGTGATCAGGAAAGGAACTGGCTCCGCCCTGTGGCTGTTCAATGAATTTGGAGAGATGAGAAGATTACTTTAGTGGTAAACCTTTTTTTAAAAAAAAATTATTATTTTTTTGGCCGCACTGTTCATCATGTAGGATCTTCGTTCCCCAGCCAGGGATCGAACCTACAGCCCCTGTGATGGAAGCATGCAGTCCTAACCACTGGGAAGCCAGGGGAGTTCCTAACCTTTTTTGATAAGAAAGATCCTGCACTCCTAAGCGAATGCCTTTATAAGGAAGAAGAGATGAAAGGAAATCATTACTGTCTTTAGCTCACTGCTGTGTGCTTTCCATAAGGATCCTATAAAAGTCCCTATTGTTGTCCCCTACCACACCCACCTCCCCCCTCTCCATTGCACAGACAAGGAATCTAAAGATCTGAGATGCTAATCTCTGGGACCTAGGGCAGCCTAGGTCCCACAGCCAGCAGACAGTAGTCTTCAGATTCAAATCCATGTCTCTCTAACCTCAAAGTCTCTGTCTCTCCTATGCCTGATCACGGAACTCTTCAGCCTCACCCTAGGCAGAAATTCGCAGCTCAGGGCAGGGTGAGAAGACTGAAAATACACATTTCAGATAATACTCTTACTATTTCTATAACACGTATTTTGGAGATTCGGGCTTGATCTCTTTAGCTGGTGTGGATTTTCAGGTGACACAGTGAGAAGTATTTTGGGGGAAAGGGGCGTGGGTTCACGAGGCAGGATCACACAGAAGAGTAACCTTCTGTCTGCCCCTTAATATGAGCAAGTGTCTCAGGGAGCACCCTGAAGGCCATGCCTGAGTCTTGGCTGTCTTTATACCTGCAGGCCTAGCACAGTGCCCAGGATGTTGTAGGATGTTTTTGTTTTTATTTTTTCTAATATTTATTTATTTGTCTGTACCGGGATGAGGGATCTTTTATTTTATTTTTTTTAGTTGCAGCATTTGGGATCTTCAGTGGCAGCATATGAACTCTTAGCTGTAGCATGTGGGATCTAGCTCCCTGACCAGGGAGAGAACCCGGGCCCCCTGCATTGGGAGCGTGGAGTCTCAGCCACTAGACCAGCAGGGAAGCCCTGTCATAGGGGTTTAATACCTGGTCTGCTGTTGCTAAGTGAAAAGAAAGGGTGTACACATTTCACCCTCCTCAGGGGGCCAAGCTTCGCACCACAGCACGCACCTTAGGTTGATTTCCCACTGCACCACTGACCGATCCTGCCCTCCTGCTGTGAAGGCATAGCAGCCATCATAGGAAAGGGCCATGCTGGCCACCCCGTTCGGGTGGCATATGAGGGCAGAGGTCTTATGTGGATTGCCATCAACTGGTAAGATCTGAAGTCCAACCTAGAAAGGAAGAAAAGTGAAGTTGCTCAGTCGTGTCCGACTCTTTGTGACCTCGTGAACTGTAGCCCACCAGGCTCCTCTGTCCATGGGATTCTCCAGGCAGGAATACTGGAGTGGATTGCCATTTCCTTCTCCAGGGGATCTTTCAGATCCAAGGATCGAAGCTGGGTCTCCTGCATTGTGGGCAGACACTTTAACCTCTGAGGCACCAGGGCAGACTAGAAAGGAAGAAGTAACCAGACATTCAGACTAAGATACCCAGGCCCCAGGCCAGACTTGGCACAGTCACGTGTCAGCTCCAGATCTGTTTATGCCAAGGACCTGTGGGTCCAGAACTGCCTTCTCGGTGTGTGAGGGCTACACTGCAAGCATTTCGTATGGCTAGGGCTTCACATACACTGCTCCCTGCAGGGTGGCCGGCCCCTTGGGAGAGAAACGCCTGGCTCTACCAGGGACACAGAAAGGAAACTTCCCTCCTACCTTCATGGTCAGATGTCCAGGCTTTTCCAGGATAATTATGGCATTTTATGATCTTATACTTTTCCGTATGAACTTGTAGATCTTTTTAAAAATTATTTATTTTAGTAAATTTATTTATTTGGCTGTGCCAGGTCTTAGTTTCAGCGTGCAGGATCTTTAGTTGCAGCATGTGAACTCTTAGTCACTGCAAGTGGGATCTAAGTTCCCTCACCAGGGATCGAACCCAGGGCCCCCGAGTTGGGAGCTCACATTCTTAGCCACTGGACCACCAGGGAAGTCCCTAGATTAAGTCATTAAATGTACAACTAAGTGTAACTAACTTGTCTTCATAAGAAAAGGAAAGAAAAGGAAAAATCTTTTGGTGTACTTTGGGGAGTAGAGAAAACAAGGGAAGTCTCCTAAGAGTCATCCTCACTCAATTATGGCAATCTGCAGTGTGGAGCAGGATGAGAGTCTTGGGCTTGGGGAAAGCCAGTGTTCTTAAGTCTGGTAACACCTGTGGCTATTTCCCACTCCAGACACACGGTCACCTTAGTGGGGCAGAGGGCAAACCGCTGGCACCTTGTCTCTGTTAATAAACACCATGTAGCGCTTCTGCAGTTCCAGAGTGGATTTCACTGGGAGGATTTGTATTTGCTCAATAGGAGATCCATAAACCGGCCCGAGGAGTGTCTTCCTGCAAGAGAAAAAAAAAGAAACGCTTTCTGAATTCCACAAATCTGAATGCAGGTTTTATGACTTGTTCCCTTTCACGATGCCTCATACATTTTAAAGATCTTGTGTGTGTTTTTTTTAATGTGGATCATTTTAAAAGTCTTTATTGAATTTGTTACATTATTGTTTCTGCTTTATGTTTTGGTACCGAGACATGTGGGATTTTCACTCCCTGACGAGGGACTGAACCTGCATCCTCTGCGATGGAAGGCAAAGTCTTAACCACTGGACCATCAAGGAAGTCCACCCTATATGTTTTAAATTTTGAGTTTCTTGTCACTTAACTAAGCCCATCGTCATAAAGACCTCACTCTCAAACGCTAATGGCGGCTGCAAATCAGGGGCAGCAGCCCCAGATGTTTCAGGGAAATTTTGCTTGTGAAGGATGCTTTTCTTGGCCAAGGCTCTGACTTTCCCCTTGACAGCTGAATGAAGGGAGCATCATGCCTCGAGAATGCATACGTGAACAAGGGATGCAGAAAACGCTGCAAGGACGAGATGAGCATGGATAGGATGTGAGGAAACAGCCCCATCCTCCCGGGGTTGCCCAGGATCTTAGAGGGTGTCCAGACATCTGACAGCAGGTCTGAGAGCAACTCAAGGTCCCCCCCAAAACTCTGTGCATCACACTCTAATGAACTGCATCCCTATCATGGTCAGATTTCTGAATTCAGATTCTCTTATGGTAATTAGGTACCTGATCCGAGGTGAGGCTACCAGAAGTGACCTCAAGCCTGGAGCTGGGTTGGCCCTGAAGCTGGCAAAACCTGAGCTGCAGGACCCCTCCCTCATACACGAACCTTCTGAGGCCTGGGAGGGGCCCTCGCCATTTTTAATTTATTCCTTATTATATATCTTTTTAATTAAAATTATATATATATTTGTTTATAATTAATATTAACCAATTAATTTGGCTGCATCAGGTCCCAGCTCATGGGATCTTTGTTGCAGTGCACTGACTCTCTAATTGTGGTATGCAGACTCAGTAGTTTCATTGAGTATTTAGTCTCTCCCAAGCATGTGGAAGTGAAAGAGGAGAGTGAAAAAGTTGGCTTAAAGCTCAACATTCAGAAAATGAAGATCATGGCATCTGGTCCCATCACTTCATGGGAAATAGATGGGGAAACAGTGGAAACAGAGTCAGACTTTATTTTGGGGGATCCAAAATCACTGCAGATGGTGATTGCAGCCATGAAATTAAAAGACGCTTACTCCTTGGAAGGAAAGTTATGACCTAGACCGCATATTAAAAAGCAGAGACATTACTTTGTCAACAAAGGTCCATCTAGTCAAGGCTATGGTTTTTCCAGTAGTCATGTATGGATGTGATAGTTGGACTATAAAGAAAGCTGAGTGCAGAAGAATTGATGCTTTTGAACTGTGGTGTTGGAGAAGACTCTTGAGAGTCCCTTGGACTGCAAGGAGATCCAACCAGTCCATCCTAAAGGAGATCAGTCGTGGGTGTTCATTGGAAGGACTGATGTTGAAGTTGAAACTCCAATACTTTGGCCACCTGATGCAAAGAGCTGACTCATTTGAAAAGACCCTGATGCTGGCAAAGATTGAGGGCAGGAGAAGGGGACGACAGAGGATGAGACGGTTGGATGGCATCACCGATTCAATGCACATGAGTTTGGGTAGACTCTGGGAGTTGGTGATGGACAAGGAGGCCTGGCATGCTGTGGTTCATGGGGTCACAAAGAGTCAGACACGACTGAGCGACTGAACTGAACTGAACTGAAGCATGTGAGATCTTAGTTTCCCAACCAGGGATCCAACCTGCATCCCTGCATTGGAAGGCAGATTCTTAACCACTGGACCACCAGGGAAGTCTTTACATCTTTTTTTTAATTAAAAAAAAAATAGGACCCACAAATTCAAATACACTTCAGTTCAGTTCAGATCAGTCGCTCAGTCGTGTTCGACTCTTTGCGACCCCATGAATCGCAGCACGCCAGGCTTCCCTGTTCATTACCATCTCTCGGAGTTCACTCAGACTCACGTCCATCGAGTCTGTGATGCCATCCAGCCATCTCATCCTCGGTCGTCCCCTTCTCCTCCTGCCCCCAATCCCTCCCAGCATCAGAGTCTTTTCCAATGAGTCAACTCTTGCATGAGGTGGCCAAAGTACTGGAGTCACATCCCACAAAACCTGAGTCTGCCCCTGAATAAGGCCAGCAGCTCTTTCATCTTATATTTTAAGCCCCTTGCTGTTTGGATATGTTTTTCCTCTGTATCTCCTGTACCCAGCCTGTATCTGGTGGGGACAGGAGACACTCCTTGTACGACTTTCTTGAGCACCTCTTTGTGCCAGGCACCGTGACAAGGGCTCGGAACTCAGAAATGAGTGAGAGGTAGTTACTGCCATTGAGCTCACAGCCTTGCAGGGACAACAGCTGTGGAAGCACCACAAGGGGAGAAGTGAGGTGACAAGCAAACACCTGGCATGGAGCCTGCGCTGGGGAAGGAGTGATAAGACATCTAGCAGAAGACATTTGAGTTTCCAAAGGCAGAAAAAAATAGGGCAGTAACAGAAAAACAGGCAGTGGGAACAGGAGCTCAAACATATGGGAGGTGGACTATTGCTTGAAACCTGCAGAAACGGTAAAGGGGAAAGGAGTTGGGAGAGGAGGGTGAA
The DNA here is from genome assembly GCA_006408755.1 of Eudorcas thomsonii. Classification (NCBI taxonomy): domain Eukaryota; kingdom Metazoa; phylum Chordata; class Mammalia; order Artiodactyla; family Bovidae; genus Eudorcas; species Eudorcas thomsonii. Next base: position 114,317 of record SJYE01018370.1, on the reverse strand, counting down.
GGAAGGTAAAACCAAGATGGTGAGCATGGGCAGACTCTGCAGTTTGACTGTGACTGCTGGGCTGCAGGATGCAGGAGGGGCCAGGCTGGATGATCCGTGATCAGGCTCATATACACAGAGAACTAGGTGAAGTGTTAAAAATACTAAAATAACCAGATGATAGATGATGCGTCAGCTAATTTTAAGTCATCTTTATCTAATCATTTGAGTTGAAATGTTTAAAGACCTTCCTCAGATATCATTGAGTAGGACTTCCCTGGTGGTCCAAGTAGTAAGGACTCTATGCTCCTAATGCAGGGGGCCGGGTTCAGTCCCTGGTCAGGGAAGTAGGATCCTGCATGCCATATGGTATGGCCAAACAAAATAAAAACCAATATTATTCAATGGGTAGATGCAGGGAAGAGGATGGTTAAGAGCACAGACTCTGGTAAGAATCCCAGCTCTGACCCTTAAAAATTAGGGGCAAGTAGAGAAACTAGAGAAGGCGATGGCATCCCACTCCAGTACTCTTGCCTGGAAAATCCCATGAACGGAAAAGCCTGGTAGGCTACAGTCCATGGGGTCACGAAGAGTCGGACACGACTGATTCACCTCACTTTCACTTTTCACTTTCATGCATTGGAAAAGGAAATGGCAACCCACTCCAGTGTTTTTGCCTGGAGAATCCCAGGGATGGCGGAGCCTGGTGGGCTGCCATCTATGGGGTTGCACAGAATCGGACACGACTGTAGCGACTTAGCAGCAGCAGCAGCAGAGAAACTAGAACCTTCATATATGGCTGGCAGGAATGTGAAGTGTGCAGCTGCTGTGGAAAACAGCCGGGCGGTTCCTCAAATGGTTCGACATAGTTACCATATGATTCAGCAATTCCACTGCTAAGTCTGTATCCAAGAGAAATGAAACAGATGTCTACACAGAAACCTGTATACAAATGTTTGTAAGAGCCAAAGAGTAGAGACAATCCAATTGACAGCTTATGGATGGATAGACAAAATGTGGTCTGTCTATACAATGGAATTTTACTTAGCCATTAAAAGGGATGAAGCACTGACACAGACTACTGCATGGCTGAACTTTGAAAATATGATGCTAAGAAGCCAGACACCAGAAGTCACATATCATATGATTCTGTTTACATGAAGTATCCAGAACAGAAAAATCCATAGAGGCAGAAAGTAGACTAGTAATTGCCAGGGATGGATAGTTGTGGTGGTGGTGGGGTGGTTGGAGGGCAAGAAAGGGAATGGGAAATGATGGCTAGTGGGTTTGGGATATCTCCTTAGCAGGTAATGACAATGCTCTTGAATGGAATAGTGATGATGGTTACACAACCTTGTGAATACAGTAAAAAGCCACTGAAAATGGTAGATATCAAAGTATATGAATTCCAGCTTAAACTATAAATAAACAAAAGGAAAAAAGTTAAGCTATTCAACCCCTCTGGGCCTCAGGTTCCTCACTGGTAAAAAAAGGGATCATGACAGTATTTACTCCATAAGACTACAGTCAGCATTAAGTAAGTTAATATATATACAAAGCACTCAGTACAGTTCAGGAGATAGTAGAGTACTCAGCACATAGTAGGAGCTATGTAACTGCTACATAGTACTGCTGAACTTCTAACAATTTCATAAAATTAATGTCTTTTTCTTCTGATGGAAAAACATTTTACATATTCATTGTGAAAATTTTCAAATATTTAGACAGAAAGTAGAAAAATCTATCCATAACTCTACATGGCTACACCCTTTATTCTGAGATAATCATGGGTAATAATTTGCCGTATACAGCTTTATATATATTCTAGCCCACCTAATTATAATTTTAGATGAAAACATATAAGTTATATAAATATAATTTTATATGAAAATATATTCATGCTTCTTTGGCAATTTACTTTCTCTCATTTATGTCTTATAGATATTTCCATGTTACTATGCAGAGAGCTATCTTCTCTTTTTTCTTTTACTTTTTCCTTTTTCTAAAAGCAGCATCATGTTTCAGCGTACTGACAAGCCATCATTTAACTAATCCCCTATTAATGGACATTTGGAGTGTTTCCATTTTTAAAAATATTTTCAAACAAGGCATCCTTTTACTTATGTCTTGGCATCCTGTGCGAGTACTTCTGTGGGCTACATTCCTAGAAGTCAGAAGACAGGCTGTAATTTAATAGAGGGTAACAAATTGCTCTCCCAAAAGGTTGTCCCCATTTACACTACACCCCCCAACTCGGCTGCTAGCAGCCTGTTACAGCGTCTTACGACTTTGCCAACACTTGACGCTATCGATCATTTTTATCTTTGCTAATCTGATTTGTGAAAAATGAGGTCTTCTTTTCATTTGCATCTTTGATGTACTGGTAAGCATCTGCTCATAGGTTTATTGGCCTTTTTCTCTGAATGCCTCTTCGTGTTCTTTCAAATATTTTTAAATGCATTTTAAAATTCTTTTGGATTTATCATCAAAAGGCAATCCCTTCCCAATTAAGTTGTGGTTACAGGGCTTTATTATTCCTACAGCTTAAAAGATGCTTTATGCCAGGGGTTTTACTTTGGAATGATGAGAATGTTTTAAAACTAGATGGAGGTAGGTGGTGAAAGGACTAAATACCACTGAATTGTTCACTTTACAATGGTTGGTTTTACGTTATGTGCATTTTACCTTAATAAGCTATTTTTTAAGAAAGATGCTTTATACTAATTTCCAATTTCTCTTCAATGGCAGAAACGCCTGATTTCGTGGCTCTAAATGAAAACATTAATTCGAAAAAATATACACACCCCTATATTCACTGCAGCATTATTTACAATAGCTAAGATGAGGAGGAAACCTACATGTCCATCAATAGATGAATGGATAAAGAAGATGTAGTGCATATATCCGATGGAATATAAATCTTGTCATTTGTGATAACATGGGTGGACCTGAAGGGTATTACGCTTAGTGAAATAAGTCAGATAGAGAAAGGTAAATACTGTATGATTTCAGTTATATATGGAAGCTAAAAAAAAAAAAAACAAGTGAACAAATATAACAAAACAGGAACAGAGTTATAGATACAGAGAACAAACAGGTGGTTGCCAGAGGGGAGGAGGGTTGTGGAGAAGGAAAGAAATAGGAGACAGAAATAAAGCGGTCCAAACTTCCAGTTACAAAATAAATGAGTCCCAGTTATGAAACATACAATGCAGAGAATATAGTCAATAACTATGTAATATCCTAATATGACAACATATTGTTGTGATCATCTTGAAATATATAGAAACAGGAATAAGTGCATAGAATCACTATGTTGTGTAACAAGAAATAATATAGTGTCATAGGTCAGTTAGACTTCGAAAACAAAGAAACTCATAGAAAAAGGGACCAGATTTGTGGTTATCAGAAGGCAGGGGTTGGAGGGAGAGGGAGTTGGATTAAGGCAGGCAAAAGCCACGAACTTCCAGTTGTAAGAAAAATAAGCACTAAGGGTGTAATGTATAACACGATAAATATAGTTAAGACTACTGTATGTTACAGATGAGAGTTGTTAAGAGAATAAATCCTAAGAGTTCTCATAACAAGAGAAAAATGTTTTACTATTTCTTTAATTTTGTAGCTACAGGAGAGGATAGATGTTCACTAAACTTCCTATAACAGCACTTCATGATGTACGTAAGTCAAATCATTATGCTGTACTCCTTAAACTTATGTAGTGCTGTATGTCAATTATATCTCAATTAAACCGGAATAAAAAATAACAGCAACAATAAAGGCAATAGGTGGAAACATTCTTTAAAACAAGAAAGATGCTCTACACCAATCTCCCATTGATCTTCAATGCCGGAACCTCCTAACTGCTCAGCTTTAAGTTCTCATTACTAATTGTGAGGAGGAACTCTAAGTCTGGGCAGCTCCATCCCCCAGCCACCTGCTCAGTCAACTCAGAGCTTCTCAGAACTGGGCACATCTATGGGATATTCTTTTTTTTTTAATGTTTATTTATTCGGCTATGCTGGTTCTTAATTGTGGCATGGAGGAATCTTCAGTTACAGCATGCAAGCTCTTTGTTGCAGCATATGGGATCTAGTTCCCTGACTAGGGATCGAACTTGGGCCACTGCATTGGGAGCACAGAGTCTTAGCCACTGGACCACCAGGGAAGTCCCTATGAGATAGTTTTTATCCAAAAAAGCTTGTGTCCATTAAAGATGATGTACAAAGACTCTGAAATCTTCCTAAAACTCCTTTTTACATATTTCTTTCAAATGTCTCCTTCCCAGTGTTTTAATAGCTTAAAAAAAAATTGTGCTGTATTTCTCTCCTGTCCCTGCCACATGACATGACACATCTCAGTCATTTTCCCATGGGCCCTTCTAAAAAGGGCAATTAAAAAAAAAAAAAAGACCCTGAGTGATCTTGGCCTTTTGAAGACCTATCTTATCTGAGATACATTTCCAAAGGATGACCTTCCTCCGGCATGGGACCAGCTGCTGTGGTGTTTTCAGACTTATTCCTCTCAGGTGGGGTCGCCACAGCATCCTCACTTCTGTGACGGCTGCATCGGGGACCAGCGATGCCAAAGAGAGGGCAGAGTCACAGGTGGGTTCAAGGGGCAAGTCCTGCCCTGCCCAGCTCCGTGACCTTGGGCAAATTTTGTTACCTGTCTGATCCACAGTGGCACGATCTTTTTGCAGAACTGTTGCAGATGAAATGGGATGATGAATGCAGGGCCTTGACGAAGGGGTCATGCACTGATCAGGAGGAGCAAACCCTGGACTCACAAGCCTAGCAGCGCAAGAGGGCAACCACAGGTGTAGACATATTTTGGGGTGGAGGCAACACTGCTCTAAGATGCTAAGCTTTTGATACCCTGGGCTTGGTCCTTTAACCTCTCCTCTATCCACCTTTCCCCTCCTGAATATTCTCGTCTCATGCTTTAAACCACCAAGTGTGCTGACCTCAAATATGGATCTCCAGCCCAACTTCTAACTTGAGCGCCACTTCCCCCAATAACATGCAAATCTCAAAAAAAAAAAAAAAAGCAAATCTCATGGTGACAGCAACATTGTTTTGTCTTCATTCCCATTTTCAGCACCTAGAACAGCACCTGGCTCAGGTACGGGGCTCAGTAAACAATGAGAGAACAAAGGGGGTGCGCTAGTGGTAAAGAACCCACCTGCCAATGTGGGAGATGCCTGGGTCGGGGAGATCCCCTGGAGGAGGAAATGGCAACCCATTCCAGTATTCTTGCCTGGAAAATCTCTTGGACAGAGGTCTGGAGGGCTACAGTCCACAGGGTGGGCTATAGTCCATACAGTGGACTTGAGAGAAGAAAGAATGCTATCAAGTTGAACTTATAACTTCTTTAAGAACCAAGAATAAGTAAAATCAAACAACTGGTAGTATTCAGGTGAAACTACTTTTTTCCAGGAGCGAAGAATAGGAGATTCCATTGCACATGAGCAACTTCTCTGGGGCTGCGGGGTCTGATTCCTTTGTTGAATCTCCATCTCTGAGCTCTGAGTACCTTATCCCTGTGAAGTGCTGGGCTCAGAAACAATGTTTCTGGGTTTGAATCCTGTCTCTGACACTTCCTTTTCAAAACTTTTTTAGATGTTACCAATGCAGTTTATTATTTACTTACTAAAATTATTTTTGGCTACACTGGCTCTTCATTGTTGCACACGGACTGCCCGCTGTGGTATGTAGGCTTCTCTAGTCACAGCACACAGGCTCTAGAGTGCTTGGGCTCAGTAGTTGCAGTGCGCGGGCTTAGTTGCCCCACAGATGTAGGATCTTAGTCCCCCGAACAGGGACTGAACCCGCACCCCCTGCATTGGAAGGCGGATTCTTAACCACTGGACTGCCAGTGAAGTCCCCACCTCTGGCACTTTCTAACCATGTGAACTTGGGCAAGCACAACTAACCTTATCTGTGCCTCAGTTTCCTACTTTGCAAAGTAAGAAGGGTTGTAATGGTAGGCAAGCTCTTTGCAGGTCCTTAAGGTGGGACTTGAAGTAACCTGGGGACCAAGAAATTGATTTATGCACCATTTTGCGGGAAGCTCCCTGGCTTACCTGCACATTTTTGTAGAAGAATTAAAAAGCTTCACTTTGTAGCCACTGTTGCAAATCAGCAGAAAGAGCTCCTTGGTGAGTGGTGGATACCAGACCATACAGGTAGGATAGCTGCCCTGGTCGGTTCGGTGAATGTCCAGGACTGCCAGGTGGTCTTTGTAGCTCTTGAGTAGGTTATACTCAATCTACAGGGAAGACCAGATGAACACACATGAGGACTGAGAGCAGTGAAGTCAGTCAACAATCCTTTTCTCGGGGGAGACAGTATCAGGTCTTTTAAGAGGAGGATTGCCTGAAATCCTACACCTGCCTAAACTACCAATATGGAGTATCCATTATGAGCAAGATGATGCCATTTAATACAACTCCCCAGCGGTGCAGTCCTGCTATGCCCATTTTGCAGATGAGAAAACAGATGTTCAGAGAGATTCTGTGGTTTTCCCGAGGTCACACAGCCAAGAAGTGGTAGAGTGAGAATTCAAATCTAGGTCCAACTAACTCCAGAACCTGAACTCTTGCAACTTTGTTGTCCTGCTTCACTTAGCATTATCATGGTAACTTTCTGTGAGTAGGAACTAATTCATAGCTAAATCTCAGCTCTTGAAAGTCATACATTAGCAGACATAGGTAGGTTTTGGTGGACAGACCGGGATGGATGGAAGGAAGGAAAGATGGATAGATGATGGGTGGATAAGAATGGACAGAATAGGGATTTTGCTGGTGGTCCTCTGGCTAAGACCCTGAAGTCCTAATGCAGGGGGTCTGGGTTCCATCTCTGGTTGTGGGACTAGATCCCACATGCCACAATGAAGACTGACGATTTCACATGCTGCAACTAAGACCTGGCGCAGTCAAATAAATAAATAAATTTTAAAATATATTTTTTAAAAAAGAATGGATAGAATAAAGAAGGGGAGGGAAGAAAGGAAGTTAAGATGGATGCACAGATAAATCAATTGATTTTGAATCCTTTGGGCTCAGTCATGTAATATCACATCTGCCACTGTCACTGCCTTTACTTCTTCACCCTCTCTGGGTTGTCACATGGAGGTAACAGCCTGGCCTTGACCCCGAGACACGGGAATTGTGAGTGTTGGCTTCCAAATGTCCACTGACAGGCAAAGGTGGCTGAGCTGTCCATGCTGTGGGGAGGACCACCTCCGCTCCACCAACATGCCATTTCCCAGGGCCCTCCTCACTCAGGACACGAGTCCCTGTGCGGTGTCAGAGCTGCATGAAAGCCAAGTGCCAACTCAGAATGGTTTTCGCTACTTCGTCATACATTCACTTTCTTTTTTAAAAGACATTTATTTATTTAATTTACTCATTTGGCTGTGCCGGGTCTTAGTTGCAGCATATGAGATCTTCACCTGCCAACTCGAACTCTTGAGTTGTGGCATGTGGGATCCAGTTCCCTGACCATGGATCGAACCTGGGCATTGGGAATGTGGAGTCTTAGCCACTGGACCAGCACAGAAGTCCCCATATATTTGTCTTCTCCAACAAACACACATACTGGTTCTGTGCCAGACTCCAGGGAAATAACAAGAATGAGACAGGGTCCTGAGGACTAGGCAGAGGAAAGCAAAGGAGCTCACCAGAAGTCTGTCTCTGCCGAGGCTCAGCAGTCGGGGCTCGTTGCTGTCCAGATGAACCCCGAACAGGACACTTCGAATGCTCTTGCGGTGAGAGCGCAGCCTTGCCAAGTATTCCCAGACCCTTTGTCCATGTTTGACTCTCACCACATAAACAGCCACAGTGAAACTGATATCCTGAGTATGCAGGAAAGAGCCGAAGTTACTCCGTTTTCGATTTTGTAAGTTAAGAGTTACCACTGTGTTTTTCATGCTAACTTTGCTTTTAGAGTATTTTATCCAAAAAGAAAACCTCTGTCTATTGGAACAAGTGGTAAAATAATACCCATTTTTGCAGATGAGAAAAATCAGAGTTCTAAGTAGGTAGTGGCAGGCAGTGGGGTGGGGAGAGGGGTGGTGGGGTGGGCAGAGATGGTATTTGTCTAACATTATGGTCTTACTATCCTTGCTGGCCCCCATGTCATTCTCTGTTGGAAACTAAAATCCCTACCCTTTCTGCCTTTGTCCTCCCTTCTTTTTATCCAGCTACACAAAATTTTAAAAGGTATGATTAAAAAATATATACATGATGGCTGCGAGCTAAAGGGAGAGCAGGCGGGAACAGCCTGAAGGGACACCGGACACCTGAGTCACTGTGCTGATGGGAAGCAAGTTGGAGTCAAGGGTGTCAGCAGCTACTTCCCCGCATTCCCCAACCCCTCTCCCAGGAGAAGTCGGGGGAAGAAAGAAGACGAGGGTCCTGAAAAAATCTTTACTGAGATTAAGAGCCCTATTCACAGAGGGAAGGAACCGAATCCAAAATGCTCGGCGGAAGATTTTGCCTTGAGATAAATGAGAAGGTCATCTCGTCAGAAATCAAAGGGAAAGATGAAAGCCAGGATGCAGAGAGAGGATTCCAAAAAACTCACAAACCAACGTGAGCTGTCAGAGTGGCAGAGTCCGGAGTTGGGGAGTTCGGGGAGTTCGGAGGCTCAGTCTCCTTTTCAGGCAGAAGTGCCCCCACCCACCCATTGCCCCACTTCCCCCATACCTTTCTCTTTTTATAACAGCTTTATTGAGATATAATTCACACCACACACAATTCACCTGCCAGAAATGTACAATTCAATGGACTCTAGTATATTCACAGAGTTGTGCGTTCATCATTACGGTTTTAGAGCGCTTTCATCGCCTGCCTCCCAAAGAAACTCATACCATGGAGCCCCTGCTCCTCACCCCCACCCCCCACCCCTCTGCACATCCCAACTCCTCCCTCTTGCGGATTTAAAGGAGGTTGCAGAGCCACTGGACCACACTGGACAATACTCACAGCCGTTGCCATGTACTGGGAGTCATGGGAGAAGCTGATGTGAGTCACGCTACTTCTGGAATATCTGAAAGGCTCTGAGATTGCACTTTCTAAGGACATTGCATCAAAAATGTAAACAGTCCCCTCTGTGAAGCCAGCTCCAAGCAGAGCTCCTGAAATCACAAGTTGGAGAACAAGGGTTGAAAAAGGCTTTCACTGGTACTTTCCTGGTGACACAGGGGCTAAGACTCTGAGTTCCCAGTGCAGGGGGCCTGGGTTCAATCTCTGGTTAGGGAACTAGATACATGTGCTGCAGCTAAGAGTTCACATGCCACAACGAAAGATTCGGCATGCCAAAACTAAGAACTGCACAGCTAAATAAATAAATTACATTAAAAAAAGAAAGAAAGAAAGAAAAGGACTACATTGACTCAGAAATATCAACTCTGTGCCAAGCCTTGTCCTAGGCGCCAAAGAGACAGCAACGAACAGGACAGACAAGGTCCTGAGAGGAAGAAGTAAACTGGAAAACATGGCACCATGGGATGAGACCAGGTGGTGCAGAGTTCTGCAGCATCCAGGGGGACCAGGCATCCCATCTGGCCTGGTGCTGGGAGTGGGTCAAGGTCACCTTCCTGGAGCTGCTACAGATGAAGGCAGAGCCATTTGGGTCTGTTTTTGGTTTAGAACCCAAGACAGGTGGATAAGATGAAAATACCTTCAGGGTTGTAGGTCAGACTCTGAACTCCAAGCCCCTTCTCAAAGACCCTGCTGAAGAGGTATTTTTTCTGTTCATAATCCCACACTTTGATTATCCCGCAGAAACTTCCGATGGCGATGAGGGGCTGGTATGGGTGGCAGGAGATGGCACAAACGGCATCCCTGGGCTCAACAAATAACTTCTCAAGTTTAGTCCCATCTACTGTCAAGTGGTACACTGATGCATCTGATGTTCCGATGATAAAATTCCTGTTTGCCAAGGAGAGACCAACCCATATCAGCACTTGCAGGGAACAGGGCACGCCAGCAATTCTGGTTCTAATTGCACACGAACCGCCTCTGTCGTCTGTAATTTAGTGACATTATTAACCCAGCATCTCCAAAAATACGCCACCAAAACCCAACAGCCTCCATTTGCAAGTGAAAAAGCCCACATTTCTATATGTAAATTCAGTCATTAAGTATGCAGATGGACAGTCAGTTGTACAATTAGCTAATGTGCACATGCAAATATTCATTTGTGCATGCAAATATGGTGCTGGGTGCACACATACAGATGTGCCTGCAAATACGGCAAGGGTAATTAAGCAGGCTCACAGATAATTCTGTCTTGAAATGTTATGGCTATTCACTGTCAAATCCCTTTAACCATAGAGCTAGGACAAACTCAGCTCAGAGAAAGGAGACCAATCTACAATGAAGGACTCCAGAGTTAACTGAGATCAGAGCCATTTCCAGCTTCCTATCACTAAACATTCTTAATAGGAGAATGATGTTTCACTTAAAAAAAAAAGATTAGTGGTCGTAATCAGCCAAGGAGATCCATCTCTGACCCAGGGAAAGGCCTAACTAAAAAGGCCAGGTTCCCTGTATTTCACATCCCAGGAACAGGAAGAGGATACCACGGTACACAAACTAAAAGAAGACACAGCTTTTTGACTGTTCCAATGATGAGGTTCATGAACAGTTTCAGCTGAGCGCTGAAGAAATGATGCTTTGGAACTGTGCTGGAAAAGACCCTTGAGAGTCCCAAGGGGATCAAACCAGTCCATCCTAAAGGAAATAACTCTGAATATTCATTGGAAAAACTGATACTGAAGCTGAAGCTCCAATACACTGGCCACCTGATGTGAAGAACAGACTCACTGGAAAAGACCCTGATGCTGGGAAAGATTGAGAACAGGAGGAGAAGGGGAAGACACAGGATGAGATGGTTGGATGGCATCACCGACTCACTGGACATGAGTTTGAGCAAACTCCAAAAGACAGTGAAGGACTGGGAAGCCTGGCATGCTGCCTGTGGTCCATGGAGTTGCAAAGAGTTCAGTTGTTAACAACTGAAAAACAACAAGAGTTAACAACTCACCTTACAACAAAATGGTCACTTCTTAGAGTGCAGTCTGGAGGATAGTTTGTATTTTCGGCCGGAGGGGCTGCTGGGATCTTTGAAAAGGACAGGGATCTTATGGAGCTGAGTTTGAATTGGCTGTACCAGTTCACAATGGAGAGGGTGTGATCATAAAACTTGATGTTGCCCCGAATGTCGCCTGTGACAATATAGCTGAAAACAGAGGATAAAGTCAGTTTGTTAAATAATGGTGGTGGTGGTGGTGGTGTAGTCGCTAAGATGTGTCCAACTCTTTGTGACCCCATGGACTGTAGCCCACCAGGCTCCTCTGTCCATGGGATTTCCCAGGCAAGAATACTGGAGTGGGTTGCCATTTCCTTCTCCAGGGGATCTTCCTGAACCAGGGATTGAAGCCAGGTCTCCTGCATTGTAGGTTAAATAATGATACTGAGTATCATCTATTGAACACATGCCAGCCTCTGGACTCCAGGCGTTATAAAAACTTTCACTGAATATGGCTCCATGTGGCTGATTTTACTGTCACTCCCAGTTCATGTTTGGGAAACTAAGGTTTAAGGCCTGGGATTGCCAGATTTAGCAAGTAAAAATGCAGGATACTCAGTTAAATTTCAATTTCGATGAACCATGAGTAAATTTCTAGGTTAAGTATGTCCCAAATAGTGTATGCTCCCAAATGCAATTGCCTCATGCAGTATTTGGGACATATATATATATATATATATATATATAATTTATTTTCTGCATCAGGTCTTAGTTGCAGCATGAGGGATCTTGAGTTCCGCATTCAAATCCTTCATTGTGCAATGTGGGATCTAGTTTCCTGGCCAGGGATTGAACCCAGACCCCCCAGCATTGGAAGATCAGAGTCTTAGCTACTGGACCATCAGGGACGTCCCAGGACACACTTAAACCTGGCAACCCTATCAGGGTCACCTGGCTAGACAGACTATGCAGGGATCCAAGTATATGGGACACAAAGTCCATGCTCTCTGCTTTCCTCTGCCCTGCCCTCTAAGGTCAGTCCTGTGCAACGGCAGTGGGCAGTGATTTCCATTCTCCACCACAGACTACAGATGACAACAGAGTCCGGCTACCATCCCTCTGAAGTCACAGAGGCTGGCAATGGGACGCAGGGAGACAACTGCTGTGAGAGGGACTGGAAAACCCTGTCCAGTCATCACAGCCAAAGGCAGTGCTGCGTGACAATGGTTTTTATTTCCTCAGAGCCATCCCAATGAGCTTGTTTTTTTTAAGCCTCTGATATAATTCTAATCACGGGGGGTGGGGGGAAGAATTTTCTCATATATATATATATATATATATGAAAAGCAATTAAATGCGGTTTCTGATTAATAAGCAAGGCAAGTGGGCAGAGTAATTGGCTAGAACGGCATTCACTGCCCTCTGCTGGAGAGAAACAGCAAATAAGGCGAATGTTTGTTTTTTTTTTTCTCCTGTGTTTCTTAAGACTTTTTCCTGCAAGGGCTCCCTGGTCCTGGCTGGGGTTTTTTGTTTGTTTGTTTTGTTTTTGCTGCACCACTCAGCATGCAGGATCTTACTTCCCCAACCAGGGACCGAACTCTCGTTCTCTCCCTTGGAAGTGCAGAGTCTTAACCACTGGACTGCAGGGGAAGACCCCTGGCTGTGTTTTACTTGACATGGAGAGAGGGGAACCCAGGCATGGTCTTCCCTGGGTCCTATCCCTCAATGATTAAAGTTGACTGCTTCATCAAGTGTGACTCTACTGCTATCTTTTCCCAACAACTGGGTGAAGATGACAATTTGCATTTCTCTTTGCAAGCCACTCCAGGGCCTCACTGTTATTAAAGAAAGGGGAAGACCTTTAATATAGACTCTATATTAGAGAAAGGGGAAGGAGAGCAACAGGCCTTTGGAGAGAAGAGGGCACAGTGACTCCCACCACGTGGGCAGGGTCCTCGTCATGAGGCATTTTGGGGAACTTCCCTAGCACCCGACAAGGGCTGTTGTTCCTAGAGCTCCCCTGTGCCAGAGAGTGTGCTAAGAGTTTTACAATCCTTGGGACGTTCCCTTGGAGCCTAGTGGTCAGGACTCAGTGCTTCCACTGCAGGAGACATGGGTTCAGTCCCTGGTCAGGAAACTAAGATCCAGCAAGCCATCCTCACAAAATCACTCAGAGAGGGACAGTATTATGATGCCCACTTTACAGACGAAGAATGGAGGTTTGGCACATTTAAGTCCCTTGTCCCAGATCACTCAGCAAGGAATGTATTTGGCATGTGAACCCCTTTATGTCTGAGGTTAAGGCTGAGATCAGTTGTGGATGCCCATAGCCCCTCAAAATCAAAGAGTTAAGGAACTCTATAAAGTTTTGCTGTATTTCATCTTTTCATGATTGGTAAATGTTATTTTGTCATCAGAAAAAAAAATAGCTCTTTATGCCATTTTCTTCCACTGAAAGAATGTAAAATTTAGGGTGCAAAATAAGTCTAATTAGGGCAGAAGAAAAAGAAAAACAGTTACTTTTTGTTTCACCAACCCAAAAGGGTTGGGTTTAAAAGTAATGCATGCCCATGCAATTTTTAAAAAAATAAAAGCAACCCAATTAGTACAAATGAGACTATAAAAAGAAGTAAATCCACCCCTATCCTTAATCTTGGTTCTCAGTTCTTTTCCTCAGAGGCAGCCAGTGTTCCCAGTTAAATTGGTTCTCCCCAGAAACAATCTTTGCATATATAAAATATGTATCTACCTCTAAAAGGGTTTTTAGATAAGTTTATAATCATCTACAGCTACTTTTTCATTCACTAATTACCTGTCAACTGTAGTGAGCACAGTGATACCCTCCTTCTGCAAATGAACCAGTTTGCAAGGTTTGATATGGGGAAAGCCCATGGAGGAGGAGGCAGATGGTGGTGGGCGGTAAATGTCCCAGACAACCAGCTTCCCTTCCATCGTCGCGGACAGTATTTGGGTTAAATTCAAATGAAAGACAGACTGGCTAAATTTTCCCACGAGCTTGTTGAATGTCTGTATTTCAAAAGACAGGTTACACGTTATATGTACGTTACCGTTGATGGTAAATATAAAACAAAACATTTATCAGCACAATGTTTTATAATGTTTTACCTAAATATAGTAGGAAAAAAAATAAAGTTAAAAAAATCACTTAAAAAACACTTCCCTGAGGATTGCCATGATCCAGGCAGCTGAACCTCTGAGGGTTTGCTAAGAGCAAGTGAAGGGCTACATACAGGCTTAATTAAATGGTTTGCTTAAAGCAGAAGAGTGGTTAATCATTGTTTATACCTGCACAACTTCTCTTTGAGAGTTTTCAGAAACTGATAAGGAAACTAATGTCTGTCATGAACAAAAAAAGCATGCTCCAGCTGTAAAAAATCATAAAACAATTCTCCCAGTCTTCTTCTGATCATAAATCCTCTTCCCATCAGTGGAAAGTAAGTGCTTTACACAGAAATGCCCCTAAGATCCCTTACTAAATGTATGCTACGTAGGATAAGGCACCAGGCCATCTTTCTCTGACAGTGTTCTAGAGATGAAGTATAGAAAGAACTCAGAGCAGCGAGTGAACCCTTGGTGAATGTTTACTGAATGAACACATGAAGGAAGTCAGTGATCTGTCATATGATACAGCAAGTCTGCTGCCTGGCTCTCTACTTAGGCAGAGAAAATTCTAGGGTGGACCTCTCTGAGGTCAGTAGAAGTACAACTGGTCAAGCACGAACAGCACATTCTTGTCTAAAAGCAGCCTTGTTCAACACGAGGCGTTTTTATCATTTCACACTGCAGCCAATTCTCATTCTTTGTGGATTCCATTTTTCGTGAATTTACCTATGTGCTGAAATGTATATGTAACCTCCAAAGCAATCCTCGTGGCACCTCACAATCATTTGCAGATGCGTGTGTGTGCCAAGTGGCAAAACACTTGACATTCCCAGCTGAGGCCAAGCAAGGCAATTCTCTGTCTGGTTTCAGCTCTCAGGAAGCAAGTGTCCTTAGCCTCTTCTTTACTGCCATGATGTTTGCTCTTTTTTTGGCAGGGGGGGGGGGGTGTGCTTTTTATTGGTGATTTTGGTATTTAAATTGGCTCCTGAACATGGTATTAAAATACCATATGGTGCTCTTGGGGCACGAGAAGGCTGTGACATGCCTTCCAGAGAGTTCACCTGCATTAGGTAAGTCTCATTCAGGCATGAGTTCTACCTGGTGCTGTCAACCTTGAGTACAACTTTAAGGAACTAACATTATACATTAAATATTGTGTCTTTAAACAGAAACATACATAAAACAAGGTCATGGATCTGTCAGCTGATTAAAGTATGGTGACCCTAAGCTGGCAGGAACCTGTTCTTACAACTCTCCTAGGAGCAACGATTCAGCATCCACTAATTCAGGTCTGCAGAGACCTTACCGAACATAACTATGGCAAATAACAAGAATTGACTGTATTTAGCTTTTGATACTTCAAGTTATAAAAAGCTGAGTTTGCAGACAGAATCATCTTCTTGCCTTGTGTCCACTGTCTCTCTCTCTTTATTTTTCCTTCCTGCATGCTTGCTTGAAAAATAAAGTTTTATAGACTGAATCAAAAAAGAAGAAAGGAAACAGAAAAACCATCATAAGGTGCACACTGAGAACAGGTTACATGAGTATCAAAAACAGAAATGGATGCAGGAGACGGGACTCAAGGTCCACCCCTGGTGCAATCGCTCAAGGAAAGCCGGCAGGATAAAATGTTTCTGCTAATACCTGGCTCACCACCTTCCTACTGGACCTCAAACAGCTAAAAACCCAATATCAGTTTTTAAAATTTATTTTTGGCTGCATTGGGTCTTAGTTGTGGCACGCAGGATCTTACACTGTGGCTCGGGGGCTTCTCTAGTTATGGCACATGGGCTCACTTCAGTTGTGGTGTGTGGGCTTGGTTGCTCCAAGGCATATGGGATCTTAATTCCATGACCAGGGAACAAACCCACATCCCCTGCATTGGAAGGTGGATTCTTAACCACTGGACCACCAGGTAAGTCACTCCATATCATTTTTTAATTGTTCTGAAAACTAAGCAGCTTAAGGGATCCACTCATGTCCAATGACTTCACTTACATCACCCCAAATTAACTTTCATCCTTTGTCACAGGCACACATACACTATAAAAGCCCCCTCTTTCTTGGGTATTTGCTTGTGGTAGTAAATTTCCTTTGTCATTTATTTTCAATATTGTAAGATAAATTTATAATTTTTTCAAACTTTTAATTTTGTATTGGGGTATAGTCAATTAACAATATTGTGGCCATTTCAGGTGAACAGCTAAGGGACTAAGCCATATATATACATGTATCTCTTTGCCATTTATTTGTATTCTATATCATTTTGAAAAATCCTTCCATTATTTTAAACTCATCATTCAGTATGGTAAAGGACCTAAGTAAAAATTTCAAATTATTTCCCAATATCAAGACACACACAGAGCACCCCAAAGACACTAGGCTGACACACACATACTTATTTCCTATAAAGTCAGGCATATAAAAGCACAACAGGCATACTCACTTTTTCTGTTAAAAGTGGGGCACTGTGAACAAGCATGCCTCCCTCTGGATACTGATAAGCACAGAAAAAAATAATCACTACTTTAAAAAAGACATTTTAAAAAAGCAACATAACAGCAAAATCAAAACAAATGCATCGAAATAGGGTCAGAGCTTTGCAATTTTTACAGGTAGGAGAACCTGCTGTCTCCAGGAACATCTAAAAACATGCTGAAAAAAAAAATAATACCACAAATGACTGTGACTTTAAGTGGTTGTTAATGCAGATCTGACTTCTGCATTTATAAGGTTTTAAGCTATCATTAATACCTGAAGTAATGAGTTATCCCTGTGAATCAGCAACTAAATTGTTTTGCATTTTTTATTGAGGGAAAATTCACATAACATAAAACTAACCAGTAACCATTTTAAAGCGTACAACTGAGTGGCACTTAGTACAGAACCAATGCTGTGCAACTGTTATTCTCTTTGGTTCCAGGACACTTCCATCACCCCCAAAGAAACCCCCCTACCATCAAGCAATCACCTCCCGTCCCCTACTCCTCCATTCCCTGACAACCACCATTCTTCCTTCTGTCTTTATAGATGCAGGTATTCTGAAAATTTCCTATGAATAGGATCATATAGTATTTGGCTTTTTGTGTCTGGCTTCTTTCACTTACCATAATGTTCCCAAGTTGCAGTAGGTGTTGGCACTTCATTCCTTTTAAAGACTAGGTTATATTCCACATATGGATAGACCACATTGGGTTTATCCATTTATTAGTTGATGGACATTTGCTCCTACCTTTTGGGTATTGTGCATAACGCTGTTGCTATGACCATTTGTATATAAGAATCTGTTTGAATGCCTGTTTTCAATTCTTTTGGGTATATACCTGGAAACTGGTAGGTCATATGGTAATTTTATGTCTACATTTTGATGTATTTTTAATATCATGATTTTGCCCTGTGTCAGTATACATTATCACCAATCTGCTTATCGGGGGTTCAAGATGGGGGACACATGTACACCCATGGCTGATTCATGTCAGTGTGTGGCAAAAACCACTACAACATTGTAAAGTAATTAGCCTCCAATTAAAATAAATTAATTAATTTTTAAAAAAGAGAAAAGAGTCCAAGATTTGAAAACTCCTATATCTTAGGCCTTAAATACATTCAACAAAATATTCATTTCATTAATTTAAAAAATTAAATAGAATTTAAAGTATGTGCTTCTGACTTAATATGCTAATTTCCAGTGGGACTAAAATAATGCTATAATTAAATCAAAACACTTTAATATGTTTATTGCTTTTTAAGTAGATACTATATTGTTACATTACTAAAACATCTGTACTCAAAGAATAAACAGATATTTGTCCATATATTTAAAACAAATGAAAACAGTTCTACTTACCCATGTATAATATATTGCTTGTGTTTTACTATTGCTCACCAATTCTTTATTATTTGTTGGATTAAAAACCAGGTAGTTCTGAAATGTAAAATATTAAAATATATTACTACAAAAATTTTTTCTGTTTCTCTCTGGTTATGTTGAATGTTAAGATAAATAATATTTTGGGGACTTCCCTGGTAGTCCAATGGTTAGGTCTCCATACTTCCAGTGCAGGGGGCATGGGTTCAATCCCTGGTGGAGGAACTAAGATCTCACAAGCCAGGTGGTGTGGCCAAAAAATAAAATAAAATTAAATAATATTTTTAATTAAAATAAATAACTGAGTAGGGATATAAAACAGAAAACACATGGCATTTTATAAGCAATAGGAATATAACTGAAATACTGAGTGTGAAAATTAATAAACTCGAGTTTCCTTTCTTATTTAGTCTTATTTACTGTAATTCATCATCTATAAATCAGAACAAGCAAAAGTAAACCAGTATTCACCAATAACCTTTATTCTGTGTCCTTTTGGACAAAGGCTGCGATTTCTAAATTTAATGGGGCCACAAGGGAACTTGGAATGAATGCAAAATATTGGAAAGATTTTCTGATTCCTGCCAAGATGGTGAATAGCATGGGTTGCCTGGCTCCCTTCCCAAAAACCAACCCTGTGGATACTATAGAAGTGAAGGAAACCTGAAATGCAGAACAACTACAACAAGTGAGGAATCCCTGGGGACACTTAAGTGCAAGTCTTGAAATGGTATGTGTGCAGGAGGCGGGTGGCTGCGATCTGACAGGAAGGGGTGCACAGGAGGCAGCTTTGAGAGGCAGGTTCAAGAAATGCTTTTTAAGTTCCGTTCCTGCCCCTTCCACCCCATCGCCGATTCCTTGTCCCTTGCTTGCTGCATCACTTCAGGAATGTAAGCAACCATGGCTAATGTCTGAGGATCAATTTCAGAACAGCACAAAGGTCTGGGTGGGGTGAAGACCTGGTGAAAGGAAGTGCATGGACAAGGCTTCACAAAGGCTGAAAATCAGCCTCAAGTCACCTCAATCTCTGATTAGATGGAGGTAACTGCTTTGTCAAAGGCCCAAAAGAAGCAAAACTAAGTCTTCCTTGGAGGAAGTTATCACTCTGAGCCTCAAATTATTCCTATTCTTTTTAAAGTACAACATCAGGCATTCAGTGAAAAATAACCAGGCATATGAAAGAGTCCTATTACTGAAAAGGAGGGAGATGAGTGATCTACAGAAAGAGAATACCAGGTAATTGTTATGGCTGAGTGATCCACTGAATGTATGTACCACATCTTCTTTATCCATTCATCTGTTGATGGACGCTTAGGTGGCTTCCACATCTTGGTAATTGTAAATAATGCTACTTTGAACATTGGGATGCCTGTATCTTTGTGAATCAGTAGTTTTTTTCAGATATATGCCCAAGAGTGGAATTTCTGGGTCATATGGAAGTTCTATTATTAGTTTTTTGAAAAACCTCTATATTGTTTTCCAGTGGCTGCACCAATTTATATTCCCAGGGGTACAAGGGTTCCCTTTGCTCCACACCCTCACCAATATTTGCTATATGTGGCCTTTTTGATGACAGCCATTCTGATATGTGTGAGGAGATAGCTCATCCTGGTTTTGATTGGCATTTCCCTGATGATTAGCCACCAGATAACTCTATTTTAAAAAAGAATCAAATGGAACTTCTAGATCTGGAAAAAAATAGCTTTAAAAACTCAAAATATTGTTTAACCGTCCCTGGGATTCTCAAAGCAAGAACACTGCAGTGGGTTGCCATTTCCTTCTCCAATGCATGAAAGTGAAAAGTGAAAGTGAAGTTGCTCAGTTGTGTCTGACTCTTAGCGACCCCATGGACTGTAGCCCACCAGGCTCCTCCATCCATGGGATTCTCCAGGCAAGAGTACTGGAGTGGGGTGCCATTGCCTTCTCCGAACAGAATCAAATTGCCAACATCCGCTGGATCATGGAAAAAGCAAGAGAGTTCCAGAAAAAC